>JAQYXR010001157.1:0-40228 GCA_030545055.2 Neoaliturus tenellus | reverse complement strand
CGAAGTTCCTCCAAGTGCCTTCCTCGTCCGCTCTGTTAACTAAGCCCCCCCCCCCCTTTACCCCGAAGTCTGCGTGCTTCCCATGCTCCCGCACCCCTGCGCTCCCCATAATCCCGTACCCCCATTGTCCCCATGCCCAAAATCCTGTGCCCACAAAGTCCTTCGTGCCTCTTGTACACTCCCAACCCCCGAGTCCACCCCCATGCTCACGTGCCCCCTGTGCCCCCCGTTTTTAGCCGCACCCCGTGATCTGTTGGTCCCTCCATACCTTCCACTTGCCCCTATGTCCCCAGCCCAGCCCCCGTGCCACTGAGGTCCCTCTTGCTATGATTGTTGATTTTTTTTGTTCGTTCAACGAAGTATATTGCTTGTTTTCACACACTGACTAGCTCCCCGTTTTTATGGGTTAACGGCAGTTTATTGTTTTTTATATTATATAGGTAAAAATAAGCAGATAATGAATAAAACAAAATATTCTTCACACAAATTAATGTTTAGTAGTTTAGATAATATGATTAAGTCGAAAATGAATAAACACTTAACAAAACTATTAAACTCTTACCAATAAATAGCCAATATGTAAAGAAGTTACATAATAAATAGCCGACATCGATGTTTTTTTTTTTTTAGTGCATTTCCAATTTTAAAAAGCTATAATTGAATGGTTATCTTAACTCAAAATATCAGATCAACAACCAGCTAAGTAAAAAAATATTCTATAGTACATATGCTTAATCGCACTGTAGCTCTAAAACTTTTCTTTCCAATACAGGTTCCTTTTAATACTTCTGGTACGAGTATTAAAGGGTACTTTAAAAAAGTACTCGTATTTTT
Organism: Neoaliturus tenellus; assembly: GCA_030545055.2. NCBI lineage: Eukaryota > Metazoa > Arthropoda > Insecta > Hemiptera > Cicadellidae > Neoaliturus > Neoaliturus tenellus. Next base: position 39,394 of record JAQYXR010001157.1, on the reverse strand, counting down.
TTTACATTTTTAGCCCTCAAGCTTTAAAATGAGAAATCAAAACTTAATCTATTTTTTCTAACTTGAAATATTTCGTGGGGGTCGATTCACTTACGGAATTATATATATGGAAGATACCACGAGACTTTACAACAGTTGAAACACCAAATTCAGGAATTATTACTATCTTATTGTATTATATAATTGTCAAGTTGAGGAGGCATTCGGATATAATGGGTTGCCTTATAAAAGAACATTAAATTAAAACATATATCAATATCAAAATATACAAAAAATAAGTGTTGTTGTGAGTAATACACTTTAATGTTAATATATTTGTAATTTAGTTGCAATAAATGTGGTTCAGTAAACGCAATGTATCATATTTCTTCCAACCCTGCACTGGCCTAAGTTTTATGTTTTATTTTTTTCAATTTTTCTATTATTTCGAAATGGTTTTAAAACGTAAGGGATATATTACAAAAACTTATCCAAAATTTCATAGTTTCAGATATAATGGTAAACCTGATAATATTGGTTAATACATTTTATCCGTCTTTAAAAAACCACAGTTATAACAGTTTTATATTCACTGTAATGTTGGTAAGCTTTCCTTTTGTCATCAATAAATGAATGGAAAATGTAAAATAATATACCAAACGAAACTCTAGACCTATATCAATAATTTTCGGTTTCCAACTCCACATACACAACTTCAAGACGATAAGAAACCATTTCAGTTTCGACAGAACCTTTCGATAAAAGAAGATTTTATTTATAACCCTAACTTTATCATAGCGAAATGCAATCAGTTGCAGATTTTGCCGTGCAGAATTTATGGCAGCCGGAGCGACACAGGTGCAATGATGGCTAATTAGAACGTAATCAATCTGCCAGCCAGCCTCCTCCCTCGGCGCTGCGCATCTGATATCGCTGGTTTGGGTCGCTAAAATTGAGTCCAATCATTGCTGTGGTAAAATTTGTCTTAAAAATTTGAATAATTTCTAGACATCTTTTGAAATTGAATGTATCGTCACATCTCCTAAAAGTCCCCTGATATCCTCTAAGCCTATTATGTCAAACAATTGGGGGTTTGCCCAGGAGGAGTTAAATACAATAGCCTATGATATTAAGATTACCAAATTGAAATACATTCCAGAAGATTTATGTATATCGAATTAAAGTTCTTAAATTATAAAATACAATGCCGTAAACGTGATCTGAATATTCGTTTAACAGGGAAATGGCAGCCGTTCAAAATAAACATAAAATAAATGTTATCACAATTATAATATTTATTTTATTTTGAAACATTAGACCTTTATAGAACTGGTTTGCGATGCGCACTCTCTTTACTAGGACCATTTAAATTTTGTATAGCGTGTGCATCAAATAAGTAATTATAGGATTTCCTCTTTCCAGTACCCATGTAGCCCATGTTCAGTGGTTCCATGGATCATCATATGCAAAATTATCTTCATTTTTAACGGTAATAGCAATAACAAACACGTGCTGCAAACAGGGCCTCACAACGAAAAGTATTTCGAATACTATTGCATCTTAAATAGTTTAGGTTAACATTTGTATTTTAGTCAAAGTTTGACACTCAACCGTTTACGACTCAGACCCTACCGTTTCACATGGAGTCTGTGACATTGAATTCTAACTAGTTAGGATGTATATATCCTCATGCTGACTCACTTCTGACTCCATGTGGACCATTCCATCATATTTAGGTGTGTTTTACACCATGGATTTCATGGTCCCTCCCTTTTCTGATCGGTCAGGGGATGATATATAACACAAATCAGAGAAAATTGGCTTTCCAGAAGCTTAGCAAGATTTTGGCTTTATCTTACCATAACATAGCGGCTACCAGTTAGTAGTTTATTTGCTGGGATATCATTAGTTAAGTGGTTATAATGCTCACCTTTGAACCCAAAGGTTGTCAGTTTGATCCTGAGAAATTTTATTAAGTTAGCTATCTTAAGGTTCTTATAATAATGATGCTATCTAACAACAGGTTGACGTTAAATAGTAGCATGACCAGGGCTTAAACGTTCATGTTCAAAACGTTTGAAAATTTTCAGGCATAGATATGCACACATCCAAAATAAAATACACTTTCCATTTATGTTTCGTACAAAAAAATAAATAAATAAATAAATAAAACAGCTTCTTATCCAGTTAGCGTTACGGATTTGTAGTCTGTATGACTAAAATGTGTATTTTACCATCACAACGTGTTTATTCTACGTTTGTCAGAGAAAACAGTTGTTTTCGCACTCAATTTGTGATTTGCACTCAAAAACAGGTGATTTCCGTATTTGTTTTACTTTGTGCACCCTAAATTCACTTTGCGCACTGTAAATTTATTTTCAGTAAACCTTTCTCTCAAGTAAGCAAAATAGCACTTTACACATTTGTTGCATGAAAAACTATTCAATTTCAGTGTAATTTTTTTTAGAGAGTATACTAAACCCCGTTAGAGAAAGAGTTAAAATTCACTTAAAAACCCTCAAATTTAACAAAATTTACAAATTAAGAAAATAAATCATTTCTGATACAAAAACTAATCAAATTATATATTAAAGATTCCTTTTTAGTTGGAGTTTCCAGGAAAGTTTAAAAATATTTATTTGGTTAAATTTACGATTCGTAGTCACCACCTTCGAATATTTGATATTCTAAAATCCGATAGACTCTGCATTGGAATTACATTTGGGATTCAAAAGGAGTATACGGAAAATATCAAGCATTCACATTATCTCTTACCAATCTAAAGACGCTTCAAATCCCCAGTGTTATAAAAAAGGTTCAATATATTGGAGGTTACGATCGGCTTTAAGTTTCATTGCTTCTTTTATGATAGCATCCATCCTCCATATCAAAGCAGGGTTTGTCTTTATAGTATCGAAGCCCCGGTGATGAATTACAAGCGAGCTCGTCAATAGCCGCCCTGCTTGTATACCTTCTCTTTTAGTCTCTTTGTTCCTTGAGAAAGTTAAATTACTTTTAGTTAAATTTTTGCACTCCTCAATCTGTATTTTAATGTATTCATGGGCTCTGATGGTGTTTTAATTATTAAGTACTTTTATGACCAATTTTTACACTTTTTGAGGGGACATAAAACTAGGAAGAAAAACTTAAAAGGTTACAAGGGCAAAACTTTAATGAAGCTATACAAACTATAATTAGCGAAACAAATTCGGCATTTTTAGAAAGAGGGGATTTTGTTTCAAATTGTACATTACCGCAATTTAACTTTTTACTGAGTATTCACAATGCTATCATTTAATGCACAAACTTTTAGTACACATAACAAGAATAAAATGAAACTTAGAATTGTATCTTTAATTTTACAAAATCTATTAATATTTTATTAAAATATTTATTTATCAACTCGATTACATCTTCTCTTGACTAACACTTTGAAATGTTATTTCCAATTCATCGGGTTACTAAAATAATACCACCAACAGTTATTTTTTATTAGATGATTTCTTTTTATTGAAGAAGAAAAGAAAAACAAAATAAACTAATACAGGTTTAATGCGTATTTGATAATTCTAACTCAGAATTTAAATAAGGGGAGGGAGTTGAAAAAAAGATTATTACTTAGTAAATGAAAACATTTATGGAAAATGAATGAATTTAAGATGTATTTCACCCCTAATACATAATCCACATTAGGTCATGACACCACATGACTAGTTTGTTTTCCATTTCATGATCTCAAGGTTATTTCAACTTCAGTTATTACTCCAGAGAACAGTTTTACCCCAAAAACCAGGAACGACTTGTGCAGACACGATAGTGACAAAGTTACATCACCAATTTATTTTATTTTGAAAAAAAATTTATTAGAGTAAATAATTTTTTTTATTATAACCTAAATATTATAAAAGTTATATATTTTTAGCTTATTCAACAATAATAAGTATATAACGGCTTCAGTAAAGTGTGGTAAGTAATATACACTTTTCTTTGTAAGAGGATTAAACGAAATTTTATGTTGGAAAACATACATGAGGAATAGTTTAATTTCCATGCCACTGGTTTAATTATTTTAAACGCTGGTTTGAAATAGTTTAATTTGCTGGATAAAATAAACTACATTTTACTAAACAATAACGTTTGACTTTATATTAAGTTTTAAGATAGTTTTGTTTTTAAATATATTTTACGTAATATAAGAATTTTTAAGGAGTTCATCTGCTTTTTAATCATGGTTACTGTCTGATTTAGTATTAAGTAGGCCTACCTTATAAATATGAATATACAAAATCTTTTATGTCTAGTCTTCCTACAAACTGGGACCAGCCCATAAGTGTCAGCCATTTTGAATGCTTAGTTTATGGGAAGGTCAAAGTGCACGGGTCTGATCTACACCTTAGAAATATTATTCGTTGGTAAAACAATTCAAAATCGCAAAACTGCGTGTTTAACATAATGTGTCGTTTATTTTAGAACTGCATAGGCTATGTTTGAAAACTGCGAACCCGGAATTTAATTTACTGTGGAAGGAATACAATATAACTGTAACTAGGCATATATGTGTTGTATGTGTTGTGATATGTTTTCTACTCCTTTATTATTTTATTGAAAATTAGAACACAAGACTTCAAAAATTATTAGTAAAAGTTTATCCTGTAGATTTCATTGTGATTATTAATAACTGTTCTATAAAAAAAATGCAGGATCTATAAAAGCAGTAGGGTAAGTAATGTTTTACTTTTTGTCCCAGCTGAACATTTGTTCTTGTCATTAAAGACTGAAACACAACATAAAATTTTAATAGTACAGTAGATCCCAATTATCGCGATTCCTGTAGTGGCTCGACGCGCATATCATGGCTTTCCCCGGACGTCTGTAGGCCAAGGGGCAGTCATGTTGTGGCAACTGAGGAATCGATGAGGAATTGGTAAATAATTCATACAAGAGCGGGAGAGTGCAACAAGTGGTCGGCCGCCTCCGCCCAAACGGTCGACTCTGCACGGCATACAGAAAATAATTACTTAACTTGGAACACTCTCAGGCGGGTTTTAGATTTATCTATTTGCTACCTATATGAAATAAAATATTTGTTTGTGATAAAAAAATAAATACAGATTTATAATTGAGATTCATTTTAGTAGTTTCAAGAGTATGAGTGCATAAAGAACATTCTAGCGATTCCAAGAGACTAATACATATTATGAAAATATAGGAAAAAATATAATATTTTTACTAGTTAAAATGTAAAAACATTTATTACTCACCATAAGATGAACTACCGGAAGAATCCGAAGTCACAGAGAATTCGAGAAATCCATTTTCACCTCTATGAAAAACAACACAAAAATCACAATTACCGTCGGGTGGTTTAACAGGTGGGCGGCATGATGCCCCAGTGGGGCATTTCTGCTAGCTGGTTCGCGCGGCGGAGATCGGGCGGTTCGCTCGGTTGGACGCGCGGCGGTCGACTGAAGCGGCGAGGACAGCGCTGCCGTGGCGACGCCGCGAACTAGCGTCCAAGACACGCCCCGCGCCTACCGCGCCGCGCCGCGCCGCCGAGCGAAGCGAACGTAGTGTAGTATTATTAGACCTAAATATGGCTGAAAAATGAAAAAAAAAACATTTCGACAGGCCAATTTTTGTTGAAATGTGTTCTATGTCATCCCCTGGCCTCCATTAGAAGAGTCCCCTGAAATCTCCAAAGGGCAACATGCCTAAAAATGATGGGATGGCCCACGTAGAGTCAGAAATAAATCTTTCATCGACCAATAGGTTTATATATATCAAATTAAAGCTCCTAAGTTATAGAATTGAATGCCGCAAATCCCATCTCAAAAGGCTGCCTGAGTCTAAAATGGCAGCATGTAAAACGTTGAATAAAAATTAAATTTTAACCTCAAATCTTACAAATGAAACAATATTCGATACACCTTTTGAGGTGCGGTTTTTAGCCCAAGTTTGCTTTTACAATTACCTTTGCAAAAGGCTATGGTGACTAAATAGTTACCATGTAGGCCTATTCTTTTATCTGTGATATACCTGTGCTTAGTTTTAGTTATATTTTGTAATTTATCTTGATACATCTAAGTTTGAAATGATGTTCTTGTCTATAAAATTTAATTTCATAACAACATACCCCGTGGTAATGTAAAACAAATTGACTTGTCTATGTGCTTTGTAACACTCTAAGACTAATAAATTCTGATTCTGATTCTAATTCTGATTTGAAAATGCGAATAGTTTGACATATGCTATCATATAACCCTTGAACCCTCTACATGGACTTCCCAAAGAGTACAGATATGAATAATTTGTCTTAGCCAATAGCTATGCCATACATAATTTTAAAGTTCTTATTAAAGAGGGTACATAGCCGAATACCAGACTTCATAAGGTCAAATATTTTGGAAGTTATTGGTTTGCTATATAATATTATTTCTGAATATTATAATATTTTTGCTCTAAAATTTGAACTTCTGCCGTTTACTTCCGGACATTATAGTAATCTCGTATGTAATGTCACTTTTGGTGGTTATAAAAACTGTTGTAGATAAAAGTTTTTATTTTTTATTTACTCTCTCTGAGCGGAAATCACAAGACTCCCTCAATCAGTCATCGCCTCTAACCTTCCATTAACCTTCCGCAATGAGTTGTATTAGTCAGGTTTGAAAACGGTTTAAGGAACAGCTTTTTATAAGTAATACAGTTATTTAGTGTTCATGTCAACAATAATTGTTGACTTAATCCTAAATTTGTTTTAAACGTTGTTATAATAATACAAACAAGTATTACAATTTCATAAAATTAAATGGAATTATATTTAGGCCTATTTACCAGTGAATTGATTAAGAAATTATATTTTACTACATTCTTACTAAAATAGCTTAAGCTATTTATATTGTTCCTGAATAAAATATGTAGATTTTTTACTTACTTTTTGTGGACATTATGGGTTTATTATCGTCAAATATGACGCCAATATGAAAACAGTGTATTGTAGTAACAAAATAAATTGGATATAAATATGCAGAAAAAGGCTAGAAATGATGAATATAAAAACTTAGTTGCATATCGATTTAATAAATTAAAATTAAAATCAATCCATTGATAACACTCCATTTGTAAACGCATATTGAATTAAACTGTTACTTCCCAAATATTACCCAAATATGTATATACTCCCCAAATATTCCCAAATATTTGTTCCAAATATGTAGAATTTGTACCATGTCTACCAACTGTCACAAATTTTCCAAAAATAATTTGTGAATTTTCAATCCAGTATTTTTTTTTTAATTAATAGTTATAAAATGTAATTCAAGTTTGACATTTGGATAGATTACAAGCCAATGGAAAAGATAAAAATATATTAGTAGTCTATTTATAAACAAAAACTGTCTGTAAGGAATCTTTTTTATGCTATAGTGGTTCCTTTCTCTTCAAGGGAGGTAGGGGGAACGTTTGAGAATTTAGTTTTTTTTTATCGTAGGAAGTTTAAAGCCAGTTTGAGGTTGAGGTTTGAGATTAGAGTTTTGAGGGAGGTTTATGAATTCCGCTTTCTAAAATCTAAGTTACCTTGATATCAAAAGATATCACTTGATAAGTAGAGTAAGAGTATTTGATAAACATTAAAAATGTTTACTCTTTTTATAAATGGTCAATTAGTGGCAATCATTATCTGTAAACCACTTCATGACAAGTGTCATCTCAACTGTAAAATAAGAATGTAGTTTCAAATCTCTGCCATATACTGATGACAACATTTCTTAATCGAATAACTGAACTGGTTTTATCGGTAAAAAGTTAAAAGATTATTTATCAACCAACCATTAATCTCACAGCTTTCTTGAGTATTACAACGAATAGCTGGGTTAAGTAGTCTTGCGAAAGTTATAGACTAGTTTACAAGTTAAAATGTTATCCGTTTCATCGTGCACAATAAAACATGTTTTATGTGTTCATAATTAATTATGATGATAAGAAAATTATGTTAAATATTTATAACTACACAACCATATGGATATGGTTACCATATGGTCTGAAATCCTTAGCTCAGCCGATAAGTTACAAGGATAAGCTGACGCGGCCCCGGGGCGTTTGTTTTGTAGCACCGCAGGGTCAGATATTAATCCAACCAAATTGTTTTCAACCAAATCCTGATTCAAACTTCTAACCGTTGTTTTTCCATCCTATTTTTTCAGATTTCCTCAATTTATTTGAATAAGTAAATTACGTAAATTTTAAAATTATGTTTTCACCAATAAATTTATTTATAAAGGTAATTAAATAATAAATATGTTTAAGCCAAGGTATATTTTATTTTTACAAAAATAATATTCCTCCAGTTGCTTGATTTTTTAGAAACACCTTGTAAGGGACTAAATCCGGTAAACAGTATATTTATGTCGATAGTTGCTAATCGACATATTAAAGTTAAATTTAAACACGAAAACCCTACATTCTACTGTTTTCAAGGTTGGTGAGGTTGGTTTTATAAACCATATACTTTGAAATACAGGAATAGATTACAATCAAAACCGTTAGTTTTTTATTCTGTTCAACTTACTTGAAAGCTAAAACTATTGGGTACATTGTAATTTCAGAAATTTGTAAAAATGGCATAAAAGCTTTTGCTATATACTTTGTTATATTTTATTTTTTTAGCATTGACCTCAGACTAAAGTATATTATGAATAAATTTGGGCACGGCCTTTTAAATAAGTTGGATTTGTATGAAGAAGCATCAGTAAGTTCCCATAACCCAAACAAATCACTTGGGAATAGCCACTAGTCCTTGGGAATCACAAACAAGACTAGGACCTCTCTTTTGTTTACCTTTGAAACATGAGAGCTGAGTAGATTATGATGAGATAAAAGCCAAGGCTAAGGCTCATAACTTCTTAGGTATGTTTGAGTTTTATTATTTTTATTATTTGTTTACATAGTGCCATGAACACCTTTGTTTTTGTCAATTTTTAAGTTTATCGGAAAAATATTTTGTTTTGAAAAACTAATTATAATTTAACTGACCTTTAAGTGAAAATACATGGTTTATTAAAATTAGTATTGAGAAGTAAAAATAATAATATTTCAAAATGAGAGTTAGTGTTGTCTCAATTATTAAGGAAGAAGAGATCGCCTGCATCTGTCTTTCATTCTTATTTAAGTAAAATGAACTGTAAGTCAAGTAAAAAGGAAAGGCAAATAAAAAACTTTATAACAAACAAAATGGTTACTCTAGACGTTAAGCGGCTTACAAAAGTAATCCAACTAACAGCTGTTAAAATGGCAAGAACTGTTTCAATGATTTACCGTCCAACTGTTGTGTTTAAGTGTCGTCGGAAAACTACTACTATAAAATGTAAGGCACTGCCCGTGTGCCTTAAACTGTAAATTACTATAGTTTGATGTATTTTAAAGAATGGAACCAATGAGTCGATTAAAATAAAGCAATTACCATGTTATATTATAATTTATATTTTATACTTACCTAATTAATAGTGTTTGAACTACTATTTTATAGGGAGGAGTTCTCCTTAAGTTCTGCCCCTCTCTCACTAGAAATTTTAGTACGTTTTGAAAACATGGGTACATAAGGTAATTTAATAACTCATATTAAAATACTATTTATTTATAAATTTTATTGTATCGGAATGGCGTGGTATCTTTCTCATCACGATATTTTCAGATATAGAGGTAGGCTAAATTGAAAGGTTGGAAACAATCATGGCACGGAGTATGGTCTATGTCTATGCCTCTTGCGTGTTTAATAAATAAGCCCTCAGATATCTTATTGAAACCCAATTTCTGCCTTTTATCGTACAAAATTGCTGAACACACATGACACTCTGTTATTGATATCAAATGGTTGATGTCCAAACTAATCCAGTTGTGGATTGAGTCGGATTCTCTTTCCTGAAGCGGTGGACAAGTATCACTTGCTAGAACACAATTTATGTTTCACTGGTCCAAGGAAACTGACAAAATTGCAAACAATTCAATGGCACATCACTAAACGAAACTTTCATTACAGTTGAAATTGAATTGAATTACACAACAACTATGTTAAATTTGTCAGAAGATGCGTGTAAAAATTTTGATAGATTAACAATTCTATTGGTTTGTGAAGTCATGCATATGAAGTTATTAATTTACTTTACGTTTCCCTATCCCCCATAGCACAGAATATGTACGTCAAATAAACGTTCGAAATGCCAAAGATAAATAGCGTAACATTGTTCATGTTTATTTTACGTTCAAAATGTTAAAGTCAAATAACGTAAATCTTTTGATAAATATTGAGATACAAAGGTACAAGAAACCATTAACCTCTTCATGGAAATTTTATATACCATTTAAATCAAATTTTACTCAATCATTAAGTTAAATTAGTAAATTAAATGAATGTCAAATAAAAAATGTATTGAGTTTATTCAAATTAAGAATCATTAATATCAATTTATTTCCTATTCTTGTTTTGTTAACTTTACAATGTTAAAATTAGTTTAAATTTTTAACAGTTTAAAATTTAGGGAATTTTTTTTATATATTTTAAAACGCCTGAAATTGTCAATTTGTGAGTTAGTACAGATTGAACGAGCTCGTTGGCTTTATGTATCATTGTAATCATGCTATTAAGTTTACACCAACAACTAACTATACCTCTGTACAATTAACTGTTGTTTAAAAATAATGTTTAAAAGTAGTGTTCTTTTATTAATGGTTACCTTTCGTAATTATTATTTTACCAAAAATACAACATAGACCAATAATGTTTTACCAGTTTTTAAATATAATTTTCAAACTTAATTTTAGAAAAATATATATTTTTTCAAGTTTTAATTCTGTTTAAAAACTTATTTTTGGACCAACAATTGTGTGCTGAAATTCTAAAACGTTAATTTTACCTCTAGTTAACCGCTGATTTCATCATTGTTTCTAATTATTTCTGTTTCAAGTGTAAATAGGGGACCTGTGCTGCTCCTCAACATTTACAACATGCAGTCAATTGATTATATGATATAATAGGCAATTTCGTTTTATTTGATTAGCATATAACCCAAATTTGATATCAGTGACGAAATTGTAAACAAATAAAATAATAAGTTGGCTATACATTTCTTATTATTAAATAAAACAGGCCAAATATGTAATACTAACAATATTTTTAAATAATTCTTCTTTCCAAACAATGTTAGTTGTCCATCAAACCCAGGATAAATTTCACACCTATCAAACTATTTTCCAATTGATAAGGAGACTTGGAACTGACCCTGACTGAAGGGAGGTTCAGAAAATTATACTCCTATTCGGTTTCTCTGTCCCCGACCTTTATTGATTGTTATGTGAAATGCAGTCTGTCTACATTGGTGCCACTGATATATGGGGTATTAAAATCAAATGCAGAACAATTTAAAAAAAAAAAAAACTAGCTCTTAAGATGTAAGACTTTGATACTTTGCTTTGAGAATCAAGCCATTTCATCTTTAATAGTTATGATCATCGACCCTTCCCTTTGGGAACAAACACTAAAAATTAAAATGAAATCACGTTTCATAATAGCCCAGTCTAAATATATTCGTGTCGGAAGTAATTCCGGAGGTGCTGAATTTTTCACAGTTGATAGACTATGATAAGGTGTGTATTTTCCCCAAAGTCCCGAAAAATCCCCCTTGAGCTTTCCGCCCTACTCCCCTTTAAAGTTAAAACTGCAGTATGTTAGGAGAATAATTTTGTAGGAGATTATCATAGAATAAGAATAATTAGATTATTATAGAATAATTTGTAGGAGATTGTCCGACGTCAATCGGACAACCGAGCCAGAAGTAGCAGGCAATGGAAGTTTTTGAATTAAGAAGTTGTTATAAAAGATTTTAATGAAAACGTAAAACGCCTGGGATTTCCGGCTCGGTTGTCCGATTGAGGTCGGGTTTGCGGCATTGTGTTCTGTTAATTAAGACCTTTAATACGATGTACATATTACCCTATGCTTACATTTAAGATTTTTTGTGACTCCTAGTGGGCCGTCCCCCATCGGGGCTAAAAAATCACATTGTATCTCAAAATGAAGTACTAATAGCCAAATATGGGTGTATGAAGTTCCATTCCTCTGTCATTCCTTTTAGAAAAAATAAGAGGGGAAGACATTAAAATTCAATAATTTCTGTACTGAAATGGCACAAGATCAGAGCCTTTTTTCACTGTCACCATAAAATAAAATACAATATTGCTCGTTATCCTCAAACAAAACACAGTAATATTATATATCATTGTAAAGCTAAAATCATTCTCTACAAACTTTAGATTTACGGTTTTACATATAAACTTCAAACAAAGGAGCTGTAAGGGAAAGTTTTTAACTGATGAAAAGAAAAAAACAATGTTTTACGTTTGTATCAATTTTGCCGCAAAACCTTAAAGTTTTTGTAATAATTGGTAATGACATTTTTTTGCTAATTTTATTAGGAACAAAATAAAAGCAACCCCACTTCGATTGCTTTTTTCCTTACGAAACTATAGTTAATTTTCTAACATATTGAAGCTTTAACTTTAAGGGGGCGTAGGGCGGAAAGCTCAAGGGGGATTTTTCGGGACTTTTGGGAAAATGCACACCTTATCATAGTCTATCAACTGTGAAAAATTCAGCTCCTCCGGAATTACTTCCGACACGAACCTATTTTGACTGGGCTATAATACGTTAATTATGATATAGGAGTTATTTTATAAGTCCTAGACCAATGACTTTCATGGCCAGCCACCAACTTCTAAAAATATAAAAGATACTCTGTAGTGCATGGCACCTTCTTCAATACATTTAAAACTGAACTAAAATAAACATTTATGATCCCTTTTTATCAAGCTAAATCTAGGGTACTAAGCCATTGCAGGACAGCTTCACTTGCACAATGCAGACCAATCAACCCTTTTGGGAAAGCACTCAATGGGCACTCAGTGACTATGTGCTTCTGGACTGGTATTTGTTGGAACAACCACTTCAATCTAGGAAGGCAATATAATATGTTGATGGATAATTCCTTTATACTTTCAATCAAAGTATACTGGTATTTGTTTAACCTTGCGGATGTATCAATGAGTAACTTAAATTAATTCTTTTACCTAAACAAAGATATATATATATATATATATATATATATATATATATATATATATATATATATATATATATATATATATATATATATATATATGACCAAACTTTTGAGTATAAGTTGAGTTATGCGAAATGTAAAAGTATGCCGATCTACGTCGCGTCATCTGCATGTTAATGCCTTAAATTTAAGACGTAAACCATGCAAATCGATTCAATGGTACGGACGAATTTTTAATATATAAGATAGCAATTCTGTGTATTAAGTAATAAACACGTATAATATTTACAGGCTATGTGTTTACCAATCCAAAGTATAGCCACAAACAATTCCGCTGGATTTATAGGTCGTTCTCACTCGCATTAAATCACACGGTTTTGAGGCTTGACTTACTTACTTACTTGACTTATATTCGGCGTCCTGTGTCCCGATGGGCGTAGGATCTGTCACGTTCACGTAGGAATCCACGTTGAACCACTCTACAACCATTGGAGAGCTAGTAGTGGGATTTACATACCTCCCAATATTCATCAATATTATAAAAGATATGTTTGATTAAAAATGATTTTAATTTTAATTTAAACTTAGAAAAGGAGGCGATACTCTTTAGAGACAGTGGCAAAGCCTGGTACAGTTTGATACCTATATATTCTGGTTTTTTCTCATAAATTGCTAGCCTATGTTGTTGTGCGAATTGATTTTTATGTCTAGTATTATATCTATGCTTAGTTACACTATTGTTTTCCACTATTTCATGAATTCCGTTTTGTTTTATATAGCAAATTGATTCTAAAATAAAAAGATTTGGAACTGTTAATATGTTGAGTTGCTTAAAAAAATCTCTGCAGTGAGCTTGAGGTGCAAGTTTGGCTATAGATCTTATAGCCTTTTTTTGCCAAAGAAATATTTTTTCCTAGATACCCTTGCTTGCCCCCCAGAGCACCACAGAGTAGGCTATGTGGGTCTCAAACAGGCTGAAGTAGACCATCCTACTGAGATCTGTGTTATTAAATTTATTGACATTCCTTATGATAAATAGACTTTTTGCAGGTTTTTTCTCCAGGCTTTCTATATGCTTGTACCACTTCAACTCATCGTCCAATATCACTCCTAAGAAAGTTGTGTGGTCGGTTTGCTGCAAAGTGACTGGAAGTCTTGATTGTCTAAATTTTCTATGTACAGCTCAAGAGAGGCATCGTTCCTCAACTTTTTCTAGTTGGTTTGAATGAGCATGAAATTTGTTTTTGTTGGGTTGAGGACCAAGTTGTTTTGCGAAAAGTATTGTGAAAGTTGATTGACTGCTTCTATTGACTTTATTTCTAAGTTTTGAGTGTTTTGATGTTTGATGAAAATCGTTGTGTCATCAGCGAATTTATAAGTTACTTCTGAAACTGCTTGACTTACATCATTAATATATATTTAAAAAAGTACAGGCCCTATCACAGAGCCTTGTGGGACGCCACTGATGACCTGGCCTTCTACTGATTTTATGAGTTTCCGTTTGGAAAAAGCTGTGTGTTGGATTTCTGTTATTTGAGTCCTGTTTGTTAAATAATCTTTAAACCAGTTAAATGCGATGTTTTTTATTCCTATGCTGTTGAGTTTATGTAACAGAATAGGTATACTGACACAGTCGAAGGCTTTGGTCAGGTCGGCGAAGCAGCCCACGACCGACTCACCGCCCTCCACCGCGTCAATACACCCATTCACAAAATCTATTAATGCAAGTTTGGTGGATTTACCTCTCCTGAAGCCGTATTGACTTGAACATAAAATGGCGTTATTTTCCAAGAAAGAAACTAATTGATCACAGACTGATTTTTCGATGACTTTAGAGACTACCGGGAGGAGTGATATCGGTCGATAGTTGTTGATGTCGGTCTCTGATCCTTTCTTGAATAGTGGTCTTACTTTTGCTATCTTGCACTGTCTTGGGAATATGCCAGTTTTCAAAGAGCTGTTAATTATAAATGTGAGTGGATTTACTATTTCTGTCAGACAAAATTTTAGGGCTTTCATGCTAATATCATCTATTCCTGTTGAAGTTTTTTGTTTCATGTTATTTAAAATACTACTAACTTGATCTACTGTAACTTCCTTAAAGTCAACAAGGCAGTTGGGCGGGGTGTCTGGATTTATGAGGTTTAAGTCATTATCTGCTCCTTTATCTGCACCAACTATTTTTGATACGTTTATAAAAAATTGATTAAAACTATTTGCTATTTCTTCTGGGTTCTTAATTGTGCTGTTATCCTGTGAATTTTCCAATATAATATTACTGTCTAATTTGGTTTCCCTGACCTAAATTCATTGATAATGTTCCAAGCCGTTTTGGATTTATTATTCGCATTGTCTAATGAGTGTTTCATCCAGTTAGATTTTGCAGTCCTTATGGACTGATGGTAATAAATTTTCGAGTTAATATAGTTATCTTTATCTCTGGGATTGCCAGTTAATTTTCAGATGCTAAAGTTGTCAAACATTGCAGATTTGGCCTGTTTAACTGTATGATTCATCCATTTAATACTATTTTCAGTTTTGAGTGTTTTTTTTTTTTTTTTTTTTTTTTGTTATTGGGCAGGCTATGTCCTAGTAAAAACAAAAGGTTTTGATGAATTCTGAATATTGTTCATGTACATCACTAGCACCATAAACCTCATTCCATGTTTCCTTTTTTAATCTAATTCTTAGTTCATTCAAACTTTCTTCGTTAATCTTTCTAGAGGAAAGCTTAATAGAGGCTTCTGGGTGGTTAAGTTTAGTGGCAATTGAGACTGATATGGCTTGGTGATCTGATATTAAAGGTTCCATTGTTTCGGCTGTTACACAGGTAGTATTGCAAATAAAATTATCGAGACAGGTTTCGGAATGGTCGGTTATTCTAGTTGGTTTGTCAATTTTTGTATCCATGCCGTGACTTTTAAGGATGTTGAAAAAACGGCGTTTCTTATGATCATCAGTTAAAATATCTATGTTATAGTCACCGCCTATGATCACATCGGTGCATAGTTTCTTAAGTGCATCTAGATATTCGTCAAGTTTTCCAAAAAATGAATTTAAGTTTCCATCACATGGTGTTCTGTATATTGAGCCTATTCCAATTTTTTGCTTTCCTAGCCTTAGTAATATTTGTGAGTTTTCAAAGACTGTTTCCTCAGTGAGGTCAGTATTAATTTTAGGCCTAATAATTTTAGCTTTGTTATCTTGTATAAAAGCATCTCTTAAAAATATTGCCACGCCCTCCATAGTTGTAATGCTCCTTGAGAAATGGTCAACTAGGCTAAACCCATTCAAAACTATTGTATTTATTTTGGAATCATCTAAGCCATGCTCCTGTATTAATAAAAAATCAGGTTTTTCCTCATCAAGGAAAATTTCAAGTATTTCGATTTTATTCTGCAAGCCCCTAACATTTAGAGAACTGACCTTAACTAATAACTGATTGGATTCTGCTTTCTTTATTTTTGATTTCTTAATTTTATTTTTGTTTTTTTGTTTGGTTTTTGAGTGTTTAGTAAAACGCTGGATAGTACCTTTTTTTAATTTCTTTCCTGGTTGGAGAGTGGTTCCTTGTAGTTTTCCAAAATACTTAAAATTATGTCACACAGGACTCTTTTACCCTTTGAATTCAGGTGTAGGCCCTTTTTGGTGTACATGCTTCTATCTAGACTGCTGTTCAGGTTTGCAAAGTGCCAGCCCCTAGTACTACATTCTTTTTCTAGTATTTCATTTTGTGTCGTGATATGCTTATTTAGGCTATCTGCATTATTGTCAATTCGAAAAGGGGTCTCTACAAATACTAATTTTTTACTTCCGATTCTTTTCTGAAGTTTACTCAAATTATCAAATTATAAATAAATAAATACCACATACATTGAACATTCAGGATCCCTAGTTCATTCAGTATTCCATGCTGGCTTGAAAAAAACCTTAATAATTAAGCAATAAATAAAATATATCTACACATACACAGGCATAAAAAATATATAAATATATAAAAATATATGTAAGTATTTAACATTCAACATGCTATTTTTGCTTCAGCAGGCGTCATTTCAACCTAACCTAGTGAGATCCTTTGTTGAGATTCCTTGTTAGTGAGGTTAGGCTCAGAGAGATATTACGTTATGAATTGGTATGGACCAATCATCTGATGTGTGAAATGTGTAATTTCTATTATAATACTACTTTAATCAAAGCTTTAAATTTCCATCGGTCTAGGACTTATAAAATAACTTCTATATCATAGTTAACGTATTATGAAACGTTTGATTATTGCAACGGTCGCAGATATAATATTTTATGAACTGGACATCTGCACCCCGAAAAAACATGTTGAGTAATCGAATAATTCATTCTTTACAATTCAATGTACGAGATAGTTTAATAATAAAGCCTAATGGGATAGTCGCGTACCCTTGGTGGCAAGTCAGAGAAATAAACTGGAAATTTAAAAATAAGTTGTAAGAGTTTAACTTTGAGACATGATTAAGGATCGCTGTGCTTAATTTTAATTTTAAGTGGTTTTTGACCTTTAAAAAGCCATGCGTGGGATACCAGAGATATTGTGAAAGCTTGAAAAGAGATTAATTGGATTTTAAAAGGTCAGTCAGAATAGTATTGTGCATTCCGTCATTATGAAGGATTATACCACAACGTTATTCTGAACCGGTGGAGTGAGGCGATACGATTGGCGCCCTCTGTTAATTAAAACATAACTTTTCCTTAACAACTATATGAAACCCTCACACCTACCCCAGAGACCTCCGGAAATCTGGAGTCTGTTTGTCGCCAACTCCACTGATATCTGTGTTGTTGCAAACTACGGGGTCTATTTTGATCTCGGGCACACCTGAGACACATGTACAGCCATAGTCGTTCTGACCTGTCTTCCCCGGGTTGTTTGTTGATACGGAAAACCCCGTGAAGGCCGACAGCTGCATTCTTCTGTGGAGGAAAAGTGACACAAGCCCCCCAGGTACATCGTGACTCTGATGAGGGTTGATTTGCTTCGTTGGATGTTTTGCGAAAGCAGCTGAGAGCCGAATGCATGTTGCGGTTTCCAAGCCGTACCTTTCCTGTTTTCGGATGCCGATCACCCTGCACCATATAGATCACCAGCCATAGATGAACGTCTGTTGGAAGATGCACAGTCCGAGGCCTATTCGAACCCGGGTCCGAGTTGTGTATGTTTCGACTGGCATCAGGTCTCCTCACCTGGAGACCTTCCACTCTGGTTCCAGCCCTTCAGCTCCCTTTCCTCTTTCCTTGAACACGCTTGTTATTAGGTGGAGGAAGTGAAGCAAACTCTCTATGTTGTTGTTATTCGTGGATAAGGAGACCCCGGCCGAACCGTTGAGCACGTCTGCCCCAAAATGGAAATATTGCGCAGGCCCCCGGAAGGATGGGATTTTGAAGGAAGAGAAAGGGTGAGGCACGGGACAGACTGTCCACTCATATTCCAGCTTGGGGTTTCTATGCCCGTCGCACTCCTCTCCCCCTGCTGTCTTGAACATACTGTATGTTCCAGCTAGGGGTTTCCATGCCCATAGCATTTCTACTCACCCCCTGCTGTCTACATATGTTCCAGCTAGGGATTAACCATGCAGTTCGCATTAACCCCCCGCTGTCTTGAACATGAATGGGGTTTGAAGGAAGGGAAATTGTCATAGTGGACAGCCAAAAGACTTACCACAGTGTTATGACAACTTCGTTTGCTGTACCCAATGTCAACTTCGCAACTAGTATAAACTAGTTTTAAAGTTGTCCTGGGACCAAACTCTCTATATGACATGTTTTAAACTGAGAGACTGGAAGCAAAGACCGAATGGGGGTCAGCCACCATTCTGCTAGAAAACGGCGAAT
The DNA here is from genome assembly GCA_030545055.2 of Neoaliturus tenellus. Classification (NCBI taxonomy): domain Eukaryota; kingdom Metazoa; phylum Arthropoda; class Insecta; order Hemiptera; family Cicadellidae; genus Neoaliturus; species Neoaliturus tenellus. Next base: position 20,444 of record JAQYXR010001157.1, on the reverse strand, counting down.
TTCTTGTAGGAGGAAAAACTGAATAAACAAATCTACTACACTCACACCTACTCCAGGGGCCAGAAATCTGGAGGCTGTTTGTCACCGACGCCACTGGTATCTTTGGCAATACAAACAACGTCGTTTGTTAAAACATCTCATTTCCCTAACTTCTTCCAGCTACTCACCCGGGTGTTCTCGGAAAGAGGGAATGAGAGCTGCAGAGTCGGGGACTCCAAACAACGTCGTTTGTATCGCCAGCTACCAGTGACAAACAACCTCCAGATTTCAGGAGGCCCCTGAGGTAGGTGTGAGGGTCTAAATTTGTTTGTTCAATTTTTCTGCTTTTAAGAACAGTTTTCCAAATATATGAAAGTTAACAAATTCGATATAAGAGTATTTATGAATTAAGAACAATGCAAGATTAATGTATTCAAAAACTAATTAAAAGTGAGATGCAAGATGAGATACGACAGTGCGATACTAGTGAAAAAAATAAATATATTCCTTACTTTAAGGATTATACACTTTTTCTTGGGTCAAAAAGACATTTTTTACACATAAATATTGTTAATTACTGCCTAATTTATCATTGTATTATTGCCACACTACCACCTATTAAATTTTAAGCAATGCCCCAAAATAATCTAATTCCAATCACAAATTATAATTATACAATCTCTAACATTACTAAATCTCCAATTACCATTTAATAAATGTTATTGATATAAATTAAATGTTACTGAGGTGTTACATGAGTAAACATATATCATAACCTAATCTGAATGTAGAGGAAACTAACTTTAAGGCAGGATTTCCGGTTTATACCAGCAATCCGTTGGGTTTAAACGACTTGGATACTATTTATAATAAAATAATCATCGTAGTTTTGTTACTTACCTACGCTTAGTCGTACATGTTTAATACATGGGATAGGAGAAAAGTATTATTGCAAAATTGATGTATCGTTAATTTGGAAAATATATTGTCTAGTTTTGACTTCAAAATGGTTAAAGTGTTTAAAATACCCCTCTGTACAAATGAAATTAAAACCAAAATTATTGTGGTCTTCATTTAAATTTCTATGAATTTTTATTAATAGTTTATTTAAATTTTGTACTTAAAATTCTTACCTGTTATCTCTAAGTTTCATTTTAACTAGACCTTTGCTGCATTACACCTTTAAGGGGGTCAAAATCGGGGGTCAAATTTGCGCTCTACCTCGGCGTCAAAATCGTCGAGCGAGACTGTTAACTGCCGCTATACAAGGAATCTCACATTCTGGAAAATATATGACGGGTGATTTTAAATTTTGTTACTTTAATGCTTTTTGTGGTTTGAGTGCGAAATCGATCGGTGGACTAATAACGATGTTTTTTGAAATTGCAGACCTTTCGCATCTCCCTTCTTGCATCGTTATTTATAAACTTTTTACAAATCTTATTGCAGATTCCTGTTTTTAAGATTATATTGTACTCACGTATAGTCTTATTTTTTCTCGAAAAATTGTTTTTAATACGTAAAAATTTATACAAAAACGCTTATTTCAACATTATTAGCAAGCAATAACCTGTTTAGTTATTTGAATTAATGTCGAAATTTTAAGACGATAGCGGAGTACAAAATTATATTATGAAAAGAATGACACCAAAATATTTTAAATTGGTTTACAACTGGGGCGACAAACACGGAGATTCTAAACCCTTGCAGCCGCGAGCGGCAGATGGGTAGAGCGCACCCTTAAGTTTTTCTATGGAGCGTTTGCATAGAAAGGTAGGGTCTTGAAGATGAACAAAGACCAATTAATTAATTTACATTGGACCTCAGGGATATGCCTTACAGGCTTAATGTTAATCTTATGGAAGAGGGTTGAATGAATTGTTATATTTTGAAATGTGTTGTAATAACTATTGGTAACCAAACAGGAGGTTTCAGTTACAAAATATGTTTTAAACTACATAACTAGGTAAACTTTAAAGCTGGTAAAAGTTCAACCAGTGAATAATCTTTAGTAAGAACTAAAACATAAAAATTTTCATCTTAATATTTTCCAATTTAAAATTTGGGAAGTTCTAAAAGTTGTATAATAATTCATTTGGTAAATGGATTACCCTCTGTTTAAGCTAATTATAACTTTCATTTATCATTGAAACCGTTTCACTCTGCCGTGTTCTGATTCGACCCAATAAATTATAATTGTATCCGACTCTCCATTGTAACAAGATTACAACTCAATCTTGTGAGCTAGGGTCCAGGAGCATATGTTGTGGCTATTCACCCTGATAAAGTAGTTATTTAATTTCTTTTCTAGGAAATTAATTATAAGCTTTCTCAAAAAATATTATGCCGAGTTGATGTGTTATCAAAAAATTATAACGAAATTTGGTTCCACAAAACTATCATATATTATTTTTACACTTGTGGATTTTATTATATTGTAATTTATAATACTATATTCTGATTTAAATCCCTTATCGTTTATATTATTAAAAATCCATTAAACTTAACTTTCGATTCCATTTCTGGGAATTTCTCATCATGAAAACACTTAATTACAATTCATTTTCGTCTTATCCAAGATATATATTACGTAAGAGAACTGTTTCTATACTATCAGAACTTAACATAAGCAAACAAAATACTTTTCAACAGTAGACCTCTAACGTCGTTATCAATTCAGCTGTTTTCTGTTCCTCATCCTACCAATGCTGGTTTTCAACCATAGACTGACGTATTAAAGTTTGGATTAAATAATCAATAAAACTTAAACATAATCGAAAAACAAACTTTAGGGCCTATGAAAGTTGCAATAACATGATTATAAATTATTACGATAATTTTGTATTGCTTTATTTCTATTAATATATGCCTGTCTATACCAAACACAACTCTTTCTCTTCAATCACGTAATTAAATAAATCTATAAAAATATGTTGAAGATTATGTAAAAGTTACAAAATTACTTCACTAAATAAATAACATGAATTTTATTTATTAATGATCGTTTAATATTTTGTATTATAATCACATAACTATCAAAATTACAGAAGTAGTTTTAAATAGCGTTAACCTTTGTTTAATTGACTATTTTGTAAATACTTATTCAGGTATAATTTTAACTTCGGATTTTCAACTTTTTAGCTTCTAAATATTCTAAAGTTATAGCTATTTTAAAACTCCTTAAAATACATGTACAAAAATAGATAGAAAAACCTCAAGTGTTATAAAATTATGAAAGCTGGACGACTTCGTTAAAGAATTTTTTCTTTTAAAAACACACTTTAAAAGAGTTACATATTATTTAAGGTTTCAAAAGTCTATTTTACTCTTATGTAAATATATATTTTATGCAATATGTTAAATGAATAAGTTAACAGTTTAGAGGTTGAGGTGTCAGTGGGGAAGGGAAGTTATTTATTGAACTGAAAAGTTTATAAGGTAACTTTCGTGAGTCAAGTATAATTCAAAAGAAATTATTTATTTAATTTTTTATCTAAAAGTCACATGATTTTTCTCTGTTTCTTTGTTGTTTGGCAAGCAAATTGTTTGGCAAGCAAACGTCACTTAATTATTAGAACAAAAAATAGTAACAACAATGAAATAAATAAAAAAAGTAATAGAACTTAGAAGCTGAGGTGTCAGTGGGGAAGTGAAGTTATTTATTAAACTGAAAAGTTTATAAGGTAACTTTCGAGAGCGTGAAACTCAAAGCTGGATTGCAATTTCATTAGGTTACCGTGGTTTCAATTTAACTTTAATTAAAAATAACAACCTCACCTTTGAATCATATGCTGATATTTAATTATTAGTCAAAACAATTTGTATATAATATTCCGAAGTAGGTAGTGTCTGCAGACATAAGATCTTTAAGAAATCATCCGTTATATTAGCAATCAATATATTACAATACCATATATAGGTATTCATTATTAAAATGTAGCACATTATAAATTTGTTTTCATTTGATTCAAGAAAAACTTTTGATCTAGTTAAGTGGATATAAATGTTAAATGCTATTAAAGTTACACAATTAAACAGGAGAAGTTGAAACCTAGTGCAAAATGTATAAAGTTTAAATTGTGTGTAATTTGTAATTTTCATGACCCTAAAATAAAAATAAAATTAAAAAAAAAAAAAAAACACCTGTTAATATTTTTATATTCAATGAGCTAAAAAATAACAAAAATATTTAAATATCATAATAAAACACGTGTGTAATACTGATGGTCTAAAGAAAAATATGTAAATAAGATTTACTATGCTAGGGGTGATTTTAAATCGAAAACTTTCAGAATAAAATAGGAGTAAGAGTTATAGGAAGAAACATTACTTTTATATATTAGTTTGCTTTTTAAGATATCTTAACTTAATTATGTATTTTTTTAGACAAATATAACACTCCTTGTCTAAAAAAAGCAACAAAAATTGTACTTTATCTCGAAAAGACAATGAGATATAAAACTAATGTTTCTATGAATTTAACCCTGAGACATTAAAATAACACTCTTTGGCTTCTGTGACATGGTTTGTTATGATTTAACAGGGCGCTCTCAAAGGATCTTATGATGGTATTTGGAAAGGGTTATGTGATACATGGTAAAATATACAATGAAACCACTTTTATAATTACAAAGAATTTTTGTGCACACAATAACATTGTACTTATTAGTTACCAAAATTACATTTTATTTAGTTGATCAATCTACTTTTTCTCTACACCAGATCTGTTGAAAGCGATATAAATTCTAATCGGATTTTTTGTTAGAGTACAAAATTCAGGCTAAGTTTGATTCTTTATACGCAAGTTTTTTATTTATTTTAATTTTTGCTTGTAGATTTCAAAGGTATGCGTATTTTGCATTGATGTAGGCCTATTTTGAAGAAGATGAATTTCTACCTTTGTTATATAAGCTATGTTAAGTTAAGTTTAAGTTGTATAATGTCAATAACATTAAAAACTTAACCAATAAACTATTAATGTTATGATTTGAGAGTTGTTATTTATATTGAAAAATTCGAATAAAAGACATTAAGAGAGATTACCATGTGGGCTATATTAATGAATAGTTGTCAAATTTGATAAATGTCGGGACGAGCAAGTCCGTTGAAAGATGATCTTCAGCAGCTGCCTTTAATCCCATTTTCCCACGGTAAATCGCCATCCTTAACCACCAAAAAGAAAGAATAAATATAAATTGATATATTGACATAACTATTTCAAATGTTTAAACATTTTTTAACTAACTTTAAAGTTAAACAAATATACATTGAGTCATTATTTTGAATTTTTCTTTGCTTGAGTAGTAAACGTAGGTGATATGTATAAAATAAAATAAAACATAATTGTTAAACATAACACTGTATGTTTACAAATTATACCAACGTAAAACTATTTGGCTCTCTGTCTCTTCAGTCCTTCATTTACTGTCATTACGTATTTCCATAAAATATTTTGTTCTTGATGGAATTAATTAAGTGGAATTAATTTCGTGGTATGTTAGGTACTATGTTTTCTCCGAGAATTGTGTTCAAGACAAAATGCAAAGATGTTTAAGTAAATCCTTTTAAATATCTGGTGAAATGTTTATGTTGGTTTGTGTGTCATTATTATACAGTACCTGGAGCCGAGCATTTGCTCGGTAAACTCAAACAGACAGTGCTGTTAAGTGCCCAGTGGAAATACACCCCGTCGCAGCAAACCTGCGTACTTAGCGAATTTCCAAATTAGTAATATTAATTTGACCAGATAAATCTGTAAACAAAATTTAATCACGTGCTCATAAATAGGGAAATAAATGTCTATTCTCCTGATAAATATAGGGAAAGAGTATGCAGGTATGCTGCCATGGGGAACACTAAAAGTACGTTTTTTGCATAAAAAAAACTATCTCGAACATATGAAGCCATAAACTTAGTTTCATCTATATCTGTCCATAAATAAACAACACGCTTATTTTCCATATGATTAACATGGGAAAAGAGTATGCAGGTTTGCTGCCATGATAAGCACAAAAACCGAGATTTTTTAACATAAATAAATTAAGCTCAACCAAATGAAGCTAAATACCAAGTTACACCCAAAAATATTGGTTAATAAGTAAAATATTATCAAATCCTTATCCTCCATAAGATTAACATTGGAGCCTCAAAATACAACATACTGTCTTTAGACTTTTTAATATCTCGGTAACCATTGGAGATAGAGCAAAGCTTCAAAATACTAAATTGTGTGTTTTTTTGAGCTAAATCCAATGGTTAAAATAAAAATTAAATATTTTTAAAAATTATATGTAAAAAATGCAAAAAACCCATTTTTGGGGTACAAAACCCCCCAAAACTACCCCTTCCGATACGTCGATATGTCTGGTTTACGAACTCATCCGAATAAACGTAGGATTACACATCTCTACCAAATTTGGTGTCGATCGGACCGTTTTTACGAGAGTTATCGTGTCTAGGGACACATACATACATACATACATACATACATACATACATACATACATACATATATATATATATATATATATAAAAATTTTAATGGCTATTATTTTTGGTCTCTGGGCACCTCAAAACGAAAAAGTAACATGGTCCCGGACTTAGGTCTTACCATGAGACCTACGGTAATAGCTTATTCCCTATGGGAAATTCGCTAAAAGGCATATTTCTTGTTCAAAACGATCTCGTTCGCTTCCCTGATTTGCCTTTCAGACTTTTCAATTTAGGCCTACGGGTGCTGCTCTCTGACGTATGTTTGTTAAAACACAGGTTGAATCTGTAACACTTTGATTATAATTATTTAGTTAATAACTGTTTTCATAATTCTTACTAATGCTTTTGTTTTTTAATAATTTAAATGCAATTCTACAAATAGTTGTTTTATACTCTTCCGTGACTTTATCTATATAAACATTCATAATCAGCAGAATGTAGTACGATTAAATTTTTTAAAATTATTTATATCATTCAGTACTTTATAATTTAGTATCTGTCTGTTATGCAAAACCACATGTTTATACTAAAACGCGTGTTTGCAATTTGACAGTTGAGTCAGCTGTTTTCATTATTTCTTTGTATAGATTTTTAACTCCATCAAATCAATCTTAATTTTTTTATTTAAATTAAATATTATAAAGAAATAAGATTTTTTCTTGCGTACAGACACAATTTATTACAGACATTTTCATTATTTTTATCCAAGAACTAATTTATTGACAAAGTTTGAAGAAAATTGTTCGAGCCGTTTTTAAGATCCGTGTGCAAACATATATACATACATACATATATGCCTTAATCGTATTAGAGTATAGGATAACTGAATTATCTGTTCTTCCTGATTTACTAGCATTTGTTATTACAACAGCTGTCTAATGATTCATTCAATTATCCCTCTCTTATATGATTAACATTGAAACTTTGAAAGCCTGTAGAGCGTAGCCTCGTGGGCCGATGTGAATTAAAACGGGATTCTGGTCATCTATAGCACAATACCTTTCTACGCCTTTCTTTTACGCCGTTTTCTCCAACGATGCATACCAGCTTAGAAAAAAGGAGGAAAAGAAACAAGCTTGCCTATTAATATACAGAAGAAATTCAATTCATTAATTTTTAATTGTTCCATTAGACCTAGTGAAAAAAACAGGCAATTCACAGTTATAAGTCAAAATGGAGTTGTGAGGACATTCATTACTGCACTCGCATTAATCAACTTACACTTTGTCTTTCTTTGGTTTTATCCTGCCCATGATTAAAATGTAAATTAAATGCATTTTGAAATATATAAAATTTGTAAATTGCACTAACAAAACAGGTAATCTATTCTTTTCTAAGTATCACTTAAAACCGTGTATTTAATTAAGACAGCTTTATTACATAAAAAATTTCAAACATTATTTATCATTGTCAGATGCTTTATAAGAATGTATGTATGCACAGCTTACAAATGGCTCCCTAAGAGCCGTTGATATTCTCAGCGATAAGCTTCTTACACGAGTAATCCCACAAGCAGCTGTTAAAATGTCGGCAACTGGCTCTCTGATTTACTGTTCAAATGTTTTTGCGGATGTAAAAAAATTTTATGCGTCTCTTCATGCCAGCTGCAAATTCTTTACTTTGGAGTTAAACTATATTTATATCAAAAATTGCTTATATAAAAATAAATATATGTATATTTAACAATTAATTTTTAAATATCTTTACTTATTTAATATTCGCTAAGGGTTTTTTTGTCATGAGAACTCCTCCTACAGTTTTCAACCGATTTTCAAGTTTTTGGTGTCATTGGATAGGGCTTGGTCTGTAGTTGTTTCCGCCAAAACTTGATGAGAATCGGACTGAAAATAAAGGCGCTATCCACCATTGAAATCTCAAAGTTTTCCATTTAAATAACATTGGGATTGAATAAAGCATTTTAAAAATATGTTAATAATCAGCTGTAAGTACGTGTAGTTTTGGAGATTAAAGAGATTCACAACATTGGATTGGTCGGATGTCATTGATTTAGAGCTAAAAGTAACTTTTGTATTGTATTAAAATAATTGCTCGATTTCGAGCAACACGTATACTAGTATATCTTAAATATTCTTAATATATATTTTCCTCCTTGAAATTTACACATTTACAACGTGTTTGTTAATACTAAATAAACATAACAGAATAAATAATTAGGGCTATGTTGAAAAACTCAGCTTTTCGTAACGTTACCAGTCACACGATGAATTACCTTTCAATCACAAACAGTTGAGTCTATGATGATTATTGAACTAAATTATAGTACAAATTTATATTAATCTAGTTTATAAAAAATAAAATTTTAAAATTTGCATAAAATGAAACTAAAATGAGAATAAAAGTTAATAAACAACTATAACTAACAATATCACAAAAACGCATTATAAATAACTAACAAAGGCCAGAAAAGGCCAAGTATATTTAGATGAAAAAGTTACATTTTTGTAATATAAACTATACTAAAATACAATATTTCGTTAAAAATGTTAACTTATGACAAATCCATTGAACCATTTCAAAATATTCAAACTTATGATAAGATAGGATTACTTCAAACTCAAAAAATATAAGATTGTAATAAATAATCAAGTTGCACTTTGAAATAAAATAAAAATAGGTTTTATATTTTTCAAAGTTATGTTTTGTAATATTATTTACGGGCATAAAAGTGCAAGATCAGTGGCTTAAAGCTTTGAACGAAAAAGAAAATCAAAGGGAGTAAAATTTGAAACAAATCTTGAAATTGAAAATATTTTGGAGAGGATTCTATACTATCTAATAAAAATTCTTAACTTGATAATTAAGACTTTTAAATAATAGAATTTTTAATATTTTTGACTGAAATCATAATGTGTTAATCAGTTTTGAGTCTAATTTAAATACATATTATATTTTTGAAACTCGTAGAATAATTTCAAAGCAGTGAGATGAACGGTAAACTTTGTACAAACACCGAGTGCACAATTACTTTTTATGTAAAACCCTTTTAATTACATTAATTCGTTATTAAAAGTCATATATTAAATTCATTATTAAAACAATATACTTAAACTGTACATCTATTAAGAATAACACAAATACCTGTAAGGTTAGAAAATATATAGGCATATAGTTATTTTCTAAAATCTTATTGCCAAATACTTATTTATTAAAGTCAAGAACCAATATACATTAGACAATAATTGATAACCGTCTAAAAATGTTTGCAGTTATTTTAAGATAAACTCCAGGTAGTGGCTTCTATACATTAAAAAGAAGAGAAAAAGAGTTTCCAAATCTGGGAGTAGATAAATTTCTATGTGTAAGACAAGAGATAGAGGTTTTACCTAAACCCTGTGCTTTGCTCGCTAAGGGACTAACATGTAAAAAATTTCGTGAATCAGGGCATTTTTTTGGCAGCTTTTCAATTTTTTGCATAAAGTCCCGCGAGGCCACAGGTGGATAGAAAATCTATTTTAGGTTTCCATTTTTACTTTCTCCCCCTATACCATAGTATATGGAGAAAGTATTGTTTTCGTAAAACACTTCGCATTAGTTTGATGATGTATATATCCATTTTGGAGCCCCCTTTCCCCCTATAAATGTATATATTGAGAAAGTATTGGTTTCGTCAAAATTTTAAAATTTGAGTTGTTGGTAAATTTATCCGTTTTGGTGCCCTCTGAGTCCAAAAAAGTGGTTTTCGCGTGATGTCTGTGTGTGTGTGTGTCAGGATGTAAACAGAGCTAGAGGATGCCCTAATGGTCCGATTTCGGTGAAATTTGGTATGTAGGTCCAAACGCACGATAATTCCAGGCGTTTTTTTCATTTTTTAGAATTTTTGATTTTTAAGGGTATTTTACCCCCAAAAACCCTCAAAAATCGTGAAAAATCCAAATTTCTCAAAAACGGCTCTAACGATTTTGATTAAAATTTTGTGGTTTATTAAGCTTAAAATGGTGAATAAAATGTCACCACCCGCATCTCCGAGAAAATGCTCGTTCAAAAGTTATGGCGTAATAAGTGTTTCAAAAATCAATTTTTTGGGATTTTCAAAATAGTTGTTATTTTTAAATAAATTTTACTTATCACCATTAAATCAAGCTCAAAAAACTAAATAATCCAGTATTTAAAATTATTGCTCTATGTCAAGTGGTTGCGGAGAAACTTCAATTTTTCGTTTACCGGTAAACGCAGTACGTTGTTAAAAGTCACAGACGCGCGTAGGGTCAAACTCGCGCTGCTCAGCTGGTAGCTATCCGACTGAGTCATCAAGACATTTATGTTTGAAGCTTTTAACAGCTTTTTTTATATTGTTGGGAGAAAGTATGTGTCAGTTAACTGATACCGTTTATTGCTATGACCTTGAGTACTTGCAAAAGTGCCTTAATATTTTACTTTTTTGTAACTTTGACCTTGATGACGTTATTAATATAGTTGATAACAGATTAACCAACTGCTAGACCTTGTCAACCTGGTTTGGTGACGTCACTCTCTGTTGCAGTATCTCATGACAACATTCAGAGGTCATTGAACTTACCTAGTAGCTCCACTTCTTCACTACTAATATCATCAATTAAAAAGGAAAAAGTCACAATACAGCCTCTGTTATCTTCGGCAGTTGCTTCAAACCTACGCTTGTACCCACAGCAAGAATTCTACCAGAAATATTACCAGAAGCAACGTGAAAGTGTTCAACGTGCCCAATCGCTGTAATTGGCCAAACGAAGTGATCATAATGAGTGGTTTAAGTTAACTTAGCTCCGTCTAAGGATCCAATATTTGTAAGTATAGACTACAGCCGTTTCATGCTCAGTGAGAACATCTTCAGACCAGGATGTCAATATAAAAGTCTTTTGTTTCCCTTGTAGTAGAGTTAACCATGTTATTATTTATTTATTTTTTGTGTATTTACAAGTCAAAACACCTGGTGCAGTGTTAGTAGACGGTGATTCAAAACTGCCACTTGTCGGAAACGAAGGTTCTATACCCCGTAATTTTCTTATCCTGGCCCTTTTCTTTGGGCTTGTTCCGTGATTTGTGTTACTTTTTCCATTAAGAACTAACTTTCCGAGATCAAGGTTTTTCAATGTGTTTAACATCATGACGAACCGTATTACGAGGGAAATATAATTCCCTCGAATATATTAAATATATTAAACAAAAATCTAACTAGATAGTTGCTCAAGGAAATGCTGCGCAACACCCCTTTCATCAAAATCTAACACCCCTTTCATCCATTCAAAATTTATCGTGTTCACGGGCATATATATATATATGAATTTGAACGAATGGTGTTTTTGGCTTTTGAAGACCTCAAAACGAAAAAGTGGAAAAATTGGGAAATTCACAAAAAATATTCAGATTTATTATAAGGTAAAAAATAAAGCAAAAATATTTGGATTTACAATATTTACTTTGTTTTAAAATTAATTCTCAACATTCATTTTATTATTATTTTTTTATGTTCTCTCACTTACAATACTTGGTCGATGAAACGAATATTATGAATACGAAGTAATGCAGGTATTGTACTGCATTAGTCAATATTTTATGAAATTAAACATTTTTTTACTTTATTTCAAAATTATAGATTAATGCATTAAAAAGTTGCTTCCTTCTCCTATGTATCATAGCTTTAATTGCTTTTAAAGATTATTCAAGTACTACTTATTAATAAAACATTATTTTTATAAAATTACAATTAAAATATAAAGGTTCAAGTGTAAAAACCCAAACATTTAAAGGAATAGCAGTTACATAATTAAATTGATTTATTCATCTAAATGAAAAAAACGTTCTAATAATTCTCATTAAATAAATCATTTCCTCAAATTTAAGTGGTGTACTTTATTTTTAATAGCTATTGCATTTGCAATTAGGGTAATGTCTATTGAACATACATTATTTACCAACCCATTTTATATATAACACTGTTCATTAGCGTCTGTTTTTTTCTTTGATCACCTTTTAGAATGCTTTTCGTTAGTAGTGACTGCCGGCAAGGTGAAATTGAGAATTTTATCAGGAATGCCGTGACAAGCCACGTCGCCTTCTCGTTGGATTCTTGGCATATTTCTTCGTCCAGGCAGGTATAATGATATTCTCATAAAATCCCTCTTAGTTTTGTAAATGATAATAAAATTTGAATGACTCTAGAGCTGGTTACAGTACTTAAATCGAAATACGCTGTTAATTCAAAGCGTGAGAGAATTGAAAAATCTTCATATTTTTTATTTATTTATTTTTTTTTTTTTTTAATATGCTCTAATAACTGATCTTTTGCATAGAACTATTACGGGGACATAGGAGTTATTTTTCATCTTAGGGAGCAAAAGATTTAGCCTGTATCGTAATCGTCAGCTGTTAGAGTTGGCAGAAACTAAATTTACTGTAATAATACAAAAGTAGTTGATTGTTTTTAGCAGGAACATCAAAATGGGTTGTTTATTTGCGTGCTAGAGGAAACTAGTTTTAATGTCCTGCTCTATTTGCATTTAAATTCAGCACTGTGGCGAAAAATGTAGCTTACAACAAGGGGAACATACAACTTTACAACCGGTGCTAGCATTTCTTTCATAAAATTTCAGCTCATACAAAAAAAATCTGTACATCAATTCAATGAAAACCACAATAAAGAAAAGGGGAAATCCTTTTTAAATCCTTTTTTAAGTTTCAATCTATTTAAAGAAAGCTTATAAAACTATAAGTTTAAAAACAATCTCAAAAAACTACAAAAATAATGCATAATTTTACCTGTTTTGTTTTAAACTTATTACATGAGAAATGTATTGTTTAGACATATTTTTTATGTAGAAAAATGATTGTTAATATATCTATGTGAATCACTAGAGTATTAGTTGCAGGGTATTTTAAAGAACATATTAAAAGAATCAGAATGCCACAAACCTGACTTAAAATCGATAACATATTCTAACTGTCATATGATCGAACTCTGAGTTAAAAAAATGCTGTACATTCTGTCATACTCAGAATATGAAGGTCCTTAAAATTACGTGTAATTTGTTGTTACCTTAAAATAGATTTCTATACTTTTCTCGGGAATGTTCCTTCGTTAGTCTCATCAAAGAATCGATATTATTCATACGGTCATAGTTTTACTACAGTATATTGTTACAGTCTTTTAAGTCCTTCGTACTATGAACACTTTACACCAAGCTCAAAATCGAATAAAAAATTATAATTGACAAAGTTATCAAAATATTTGCCATGTATAAAAATTTAGGCTTTCATTTTAAAGTAAGTAAAATCAAAAGAGTAGAATAGTTTATTTACAATTTACTTGATATTGATGTTAAATAACCTTAAGGTTTCAATAGCTTTGAGTTAAATAAAAAGCATAATGATAAATGCTTTTGATAATGATATTATTAATCAAATAAATCTAGGCCTACTTACGAAGCAATCAGGTGTGAAGATAAAATAAAAAAAACATACTTTTATACTTGAACGTATTGTCTCCGTTAAAAGCGCAATTAGTCCTAATAATATTAGTGCATGTTTCGGCCTAAAAAAATATTTGTTAAGAATAGAACTGAGAAAGAAAAGGTTTGATATCAACCGCATATTACTTTACTAAAACCAAAATATAAAGAAGATAAAAATTTAATGAATTTAAAAGTATGAAACTTTTTTAAAGGGATAAACAAATAATGTAAATAATTTTGAAAGATATTTAATTACCTATGTAATATTTTTAATATTAAAGAATATTTTATCTCAAAGTTTCTGTTTATATTATAATTTATAGTTATAGATGTTTTAAGCAAATGAGACGCTAAATCTCTGTTAACAAAGTCTTCTTGGAATTGTGCCTTACCCTTTCTCGCTACCTGTTTTGTTTGCGATCCTTAATGTAAACAAATCCCCTTGGTTCTAACCACAACTAACAATTCGAAAACATCATGTATTTATTATTTTTTTCCTAATATATAAATTGTATAATACCGATTATTTTTACACTAAAAACTCAATAAATATAAACTTGATAAGACCAATAAAGACTTGCACGTCAATGATGAAAAATTCCGCATCACTATGTTCGCGGATGATGTATCCATCATTTTGAAGGCCAAGATTCAAATGAGTAGCACAACATCAGTACAACAGTAATGTCAAATCTAAATCAGTGGTTTATACACAACGGCCTTCTTCTTACCATGCAAAAAACTCATTTCCTTCAATTCAGACTTTCCAATAGAAATAATGAAAATGAATTAGTAAATATCTTTTCCTCAAATCTTCAAAAAGCTACATATTCAAAGTTTTTGGGTGTTACAATTGACAACTCTGTAAAATGGAATATGCACATCCAAAATCTTCAAAAACTACTCAGTTCCTCTATGTATGCAATACGCGTCCTCAAACCAACTTGCAGCAGGGAGGTACTCATTGATGTATATCGTGGGTATTGTGAAAGCATCTTGCGCTACGGTATTGCAGAGGTTCTTCAGATTTGGAAAAAATTCTAAAGGCCCAAAAAAAAGGTAGTAAGGCTAATTTTCGACTTACGCCCCCGCCACCCTTGTAAAGAAATTTTCAAGTGCAACGACTTAAAGACAGCACATTGCATTTATATTCAGGAAGTTTTTCTTACATGTTTTAAGAACAAACACCAGTATACAAAACTAGGGCACTTTCACAACCATGAAACCAGAAACGGAGATCTTCTATGCTTTCCCTCTTCATAGGACCACTTCGAAAGAAGTCCATTCTATAAGGGAATCCAATTTTTCAATAATTTACCAGCTCACTTGAAGTCCCAGAGCAATTTTCCATCATTTAAAAAGCATATAAAAATTGATCTCTTATCAAAAGCTTTTTATATTGTGTTTCAGAATTCCTCCCGTAAGACTTGTTTCGAGACTTCAAACAGTACAAAGATAGTGCTTTTTTTTATTGTCCAAAGTATTGATTTAGTTTTTCTTTTCAAATTAGTATCTAGTTTGAACCATTCATTTTATATTCATTTTGTTCTTATTTAGTATGACGATACATTATATTTGTTTCATTGTTTATGTAAACAAATCTTACATTTAAATAAAGAACTATTGACTACTGACTAAATTTTTCTGATAAAATGTTCTGAAAGATGGGATAGTAAGTAAACATGACAAGTCAACATTAAGAAAACTAAGACTACTATTGAGTGATATATTATATGTGATTCAACCCTTAAAATTAACAATTAAACAGTATTCGACAGAGATCCCGAATGTATTTTAGGAGAAAGTGTATTAGTGTATTTTATGTTGAATATCTAAATTGTAGTGTAATATGGAGAAACCCGTTTTCTACAGTGTCTTTCCTATAATTCTGGGATTGTATTGAACCTGTGTATGATATACAATTTGAGATTTAAATACACTTGAAACTCACACAGACGTAAGAAAATTAAAGGAAAAGTATAGAAGACTGGCAAGTGGATGAATGTTTTTACAGTGTGCATGAATATCTTTAGCAAGATAAAATAATAAAGAATTCAAAGATAAAAAAGAAGCTAAAACAAAACAATATATATATATATATATATATATATATATATATATATATATATATATAATTTTTAGTTTATCATCACCTATTTTACATAAATTATATCTATATATAACTCTATAATTTAACTTATTTTTAATGCTAAATAGGTGGTTGTATGCATGTATGTAATGTAGGTTGCAAGTAGGTAGTTAATAAACCTATTTAAATTTAATTTAACATTTTAAACTTTAAAAAATTAGTCTTAATATAAACATTTAGTTGATACAACTATGATCTACCACCATTACGCCTCATGCATTTGATGGTAAACCGTCATCTCACGATTAGTTCAAAGATATGTGGGCAGCATGCTCAGATCGGCAGGCGGGCAGTGCACTGTACCAGAATGTGTTGCCCCGTTGCCCCCCCCCCCCTCACCACGCTTAACATCTGTTTGCATTACTCCTTGTATAAGCTGCTTATCTCCGAACAATGTTTAACCTACATTTTGTTGCGTTTCTAGATGTGTTCTTTCCATCAAGGCTTTAAAAATTATTATTATTATTATTTTTTTTTTTTTGTAAATTATTTAATTGAATATAGTGAATCTTTACCAAATTTAGAATCAAATAAACTATTTATGAGCAGAAAAAAATATTACTTTCATGGCAGAGAGCTACCCCATGGAATAATGTGATTAGTCCACCAATAAATTATCCTCATGTATTTAAGATTTAAAGTGTATTTTATTTGTAATAAATATGTTTTTTTGTAATTTAAGAAAATATCAACGATTGATGGAGCTACTGATACTGTTCTGGTGAACATAAATTTGAAATAGCTCAAGCCACAACATAGGTATGGAATAATGTGATTAGTCCACCAATGAATTATCCTCATGTATTTAAGATTTAAAGTGTATTTTATTTGTAATAAATATAGTTTTTGTAATTTAAGAAAATATCAACGATTGATGGAGCTACTGATACTGTTCTCGTGAACATAAATTTAAAATGGCTCAAGCCACAACATAGGTCTATATATCTAAATAGTTTTTAGCTAATATATTTAGGTTATGTTTTTTTTTAAGTGTTGGCCTTTGTATCATTTTGATATTTGCTAAAATCGTTGTTTTTTTCTAGTTAAAATAATTTAAGCAATTGGCTGAATGTGGAATAACCAATGGGCTAACTGTTAAGTTCAGTATTTTATACAAAATAAAAGAAACTAACTAAACAGAAACCAACAATCAAAACAATTAATTTAAGAACAGGTTAAATTATAAAAAAACTTCAAACAAAGCATGCGCTTTTAATTTTTCAGATTTTAAGTATAAATCTAAGTGGGTGGTGTATTTGAAAATGGCCGCTTTGTTCAATTTAATCGCAATGGTTCTTTTGTTCTTTAAAATATGCCAACAGCACCTACTGTCGAATTATTATAACACCTTTTTGTATTAGTATCCCATGTGAAATACGCTATAATTTATAAATTATTTTAATGTATCTGAAATTATCACATACTATAAAATAAACCGATTTGAAAAGTTATTCTTATAGGAAACTAACAAAGCCCTATATATCACATATTTATTGATCTAAGTTGGTTTAATTTACCATGTACATTAACTAGGTAGAGAACCGATATTTGCTTACAACACCCGTATGGTGGCAAACCTAAAAAACAGGACTAGATCATAATATTCATGCCTCATAACTAATGACTTAGTTACTATATATGGGGAAAATTAAAAAGTGCCGAATATTCATACACTTTTTAACATATTCTAACAACATAGCTTGGCAGCAAATCTACATACTCTTTCATATGGTGTTCATGGGGAAATACAAAATCACCAATTCCTTTGGAAATTCGCTGAGTACGCAGGTCTGCTGCGAAAGGAATATTTATAATTAACTGAAGTATCTTTTTTAACTGGCTCTTCCCAAAAGACTTGTGATAGTAAAAGACTTTAAAGGTGTTATATTTTCCTTAAGTAATGATTTAGTAAGGATTAAGGATGAACTGTTTGCCTTACATGAGAAAACCAAAAACTACCAACCGTAGCATTACCTAAGACAGCACTATTTAAGACTAAAAATTAAATACTGTAAGATGACCATACAGACCGGTTATTCTCATTAGACAAAGCCAAAAATAAATCAATAAGAATATGGAATATTATAAACAAAAAAGGTCCTAAAAAGAAATCCATTTAAAAAAATTGCTTAGAAAATGAGATTGGACAAACAATGTCCAATCCAACCTCAATTTCTGAAAAGTTAAATAAATTTTTTGATAAAAAAAACAAAAAATATGAGATTTCTGCAAACCCAAAACGCTTACAACAACAACAACAAAATTACAAAGCAGTTTTTTTTCCTAGCCCAAATTAAAATTGCATACATAAATCAAGTTTTCCAACAGTTGAAAAATTAAATGAGTTCAGGACCTGATGACATCCCTCCCTTGATACTGAGAGAGTTTTCTGATTATCTTGCAAGCCTATTGTCCCATCTAATAAACCTCTAATTCAATAATGGACACTTTTCGAGTGCTCTTAAACTTGCAAAAGTAAGACCGATTTACGAAAAAGGGTCAATAGAAATGTGAAAACTTTGACCTATCTCGATCTTAAATACCCTGTCAAAAGTATAGGAAAAATTAGTAATGGTGAGGATATGTGATTATATTTAACAAAAAAAATCGTCTTGTATCTGAAGATCAGCACGGATTCATAGAAAGTAAAAATACCACGAGTGCCATGTTTTCCTTGATAACAGCATAGTGAAAAAGTTGGACTGCTAAAGCCGTTCAGTGGGAATTTTCTTTGGCTTTAGTAATGCCTTTGACATGAAAATTAAACGCCTGTTGACAAAGCTAAACTGCATGGGTATTACAGGCACAGTTTCCAGTTGGTTCTCCTCGTCTCTTAAAGGGTGAAGGTAGTTTGTTGAGATGCAGGCTACGGGCCAAGCATAATGTGTAAGGGGATTCTAATCATCTGGAAAATTAGTAACGAGTTGTGTGCCTCATGGATCCATCCTCGGCCCCGCACTCTTCCTCGTCTTCAGTATATGTCTTTTTGCCGATGACACTTCCTTCACATTTTCTTATCCATCCTTACAGTCACTTGAATGAGTGGCATTTATAGAGGCAATCAAAGTGTTTCTGAGGTTCGAAAATAGTCTGTTAAAAATTAACACCAGAAAATTTAATTTCCTTAACATCCGCATTTCTAATACACTAATACAGACCAAAACCTTTAACTTCTTCTAGACCAAACATTAGCATTGCCGTCTGATTCAGTTAAGTTTTTGGAATTTTCCCCGAATATAATTTAAATTTCAATCTCCATATCGAACACTTCAACCAAAAAGTTAGCAAGGGGATTTTGTACTGCGAACCCTTGCTATGACTGCCTCTGCTAAAACCCGTCCTTAGCTTATGCAATTATTTGGGGGTGCTGAGAACCAAAGCACTTTATTCCTCTTCAAAGCTCGGAAAAAACAGTTAAAGTAATATTTTTCCATCAAGAGAGATAAAACTTCGAAAATGTTTTTCGCTCAGCAGCAATTTTGACATTCTTTTCAATATATATTTTGGAAACTCTGTCCTTTGTAAAACAAAACCTAAGTAAATTTCAAGATATCTCACATACCTATACCTAAGCCCTTAGATCCATAAATAACTGTAAAATTCCTAAACCTTCAACCTCCTTTTTTCAACACCATATTTTATATAACGGCATAAAACTCTATAACAATTTTCCTCGTTGGAGACTGATCACTCAAAATTCAGGAATGCAATGAAATACATTTAAATAAATAAATAAAAAAAACATGTTACAGCTTTCTAAAATATCTGTCTGGCAGATAAAAAGATCTATCATTTATAATAGAAAGAAGTTCTTATTTAAGTTAGGGTAACTTTATATTAAAGAAGGAAAAGCTGCAATAACTACTCTGTATTATTGACATTGCTCATTCAAATTGTAATATTGTTCAAATCTTTCAGTGAATGACTTATGACATATGACTAAAATATATTTTTATTATGTAAATTTAACAATTAATTCTATAATTAGTCTTCAATGGTTATAAATCCAATACAACTTACCTTGCCATTAAACATAAAATTAAGTAGTAGGCTAAATATATTTAGTCACTAATTAGACAGGCAAAAACACCACAGAGAATTGCTATTATTGGTGGAATCATTATTCACAGTGCCAATAGATGTTGGGGTGTGAACGTATATTATTTCGTTGATTTAAAAAATGTATAAATAAAAAATATTAAATAATACATATTAATGAATAATTATGTGTTAAGTATGTAAAACGTGATAAAATATATTTACTAAAACTTCATATATACTATTTACGACCTGAATTGCAAAAAAATCTCTAAGTGATTTAAGCACTCTAAGATGAATAACAATGGGTAGGCAGCCGTTTATATTCCTGCAGTGTGAAG
>JAQYXR010001156.1:0-40262 GCA_030545055.2 Neoaliturus tenellus | reverse complement strand
ATGAACAACCTTTTCACCTTACTAGGCTCATTTCAACTGTTTTCGGTATATCCCGTTGATGAAGAAAATTGTTTTACAGCCAAGGGGCCTTCAAATGGAAATAAACATTGATGTATGATTAATATTGATTTCACATCCATCCTAATGTTGTTACAGATAATTCTATGATAAGTTTGAGTAATAATTTAATACCTACAATTTATTAAATCAAATGTACTTTAATATAAAATATACTTTGATCTGTTTTTTTTTTTTATTTTGTTTTAATTAGTAATTTGAGTATCTTATAAAACCCTTTTTGAATCCCTAACAAAGTCTTTAACGGAAGTCTGAAATTGACTTAAAGCTCCGTGTACAGAACAAGCTTTGAAGTTGCGTCGGTAATTACATAAGCACAAGCCTTGATTGAATCAAAGTTCACACGCGTGCCTTTCATGACATGTGTTTTAAGTTAAATTTAATTTGTTCCACAAGTACAGAAAGCTTGCAAATACAAAACAACAGACAGATTGTAAACCAGCATAAATAATGAAATAATCTGTCGTTGTTTAAAAAAGAAGGTATATTAAATTTTTCTAAATTTTATAGAAAATAGGTCCAACATAGTATTAGAACACAGTGAATCACCTACTTGAATCGTAATTTCGTATTCAAATATTATGTTTGAAATGAAATTTGTCAAAAAATTCTTCAGTTCCTAGAAATTCCGATATGGTTAGTTTTTTATATTTTATTTTTCAACTTAGGATTATTAAGGAATGTGATTGCATCTTTAATTGAGTAAAATGCCACATGTTAATATAAAAAAAATATTATAAAATAAAAAAAATATTAAAAAATATTAAAAAAATATTAAAAAATATAAAAAATATTATTATAAAAATATTATAAAAAATATTATAGAGGTTCGTGGAGTTTTTATCATTTAGGCTACATGATGTTAATTTTAAATTTTAATCCCCTGGCATTTAAAAATTGAGCTATTTTAAGGGTTACATTGCTCTCAGAAGACTGATATGTACATCACGTTAAAAGACACTTAGGCCTTGATGACAACTGTACTATATTTTATATAGTAATTAATTTATATAGAAATTTATATTATACTAAACCTCTTATAATTCCAACATTCGGTCGGTTTTGTTGGAGGGACGACCCTTTAGGAAATTAAGGACCAACATTGGTTTATGTCTAATTTTATGGAGATATGATAATTTTAAAGTTACCTAGTTTGCACCTGGATTAGTTCATCATCCAAGAGTGAAAATTGTTGTGATAATTCGAATAAATTAAATTTGTTCATTTCCTTTTGCATACACAACTTAAATGGTGTACTTATTTGCATTTTCATGGCTAGAAAAGAGAGTGCGGTCCTTTCCAATGTGCAATGCATTAAAAATGTATTGATTTTAAAACAAGATTACTGTAAAATGTAGTAAAGCACTGCTTCAGTATATTATTTGATGACAGTATTACTAAATGATATTAATACAATATTTACTAGGGTGCTATTTCATTTGTGTCATGAGAGCAATGTAATTTTCAATAACTAAGTCAGTGACAGGTCTTTTCATAACCAGGAAGAAGTCCACACAATAGCCTACACATACTCATCAATGAGTTAATTACAGTAGCACAAGAAATTAAAAAAAAATAATAAAAGGAAATATTTCTAACGTACCTGGTACATGTTACAAGATTGATTTAAGACCTTAAGGACGTTTCTATTTGCAATGAACAATTTTCAAAAACTCTTACTCTGACTTAAAATTTTAATCATATTAATTTGGTTTTTTTTGTAAACATTTGAAAATATTTTCTATTTCAAAATTCATCGGAATGATTTGGTTTCTGTGGAAACATCTTTATAAAAATACATTTTAGGAAAATAAACAGTTCGACTCGGGTCCCCGTATACCAAACATTAAAAATCCGATGCAAATATTGTATCCATTATTCAACTAATGTAATTTTACAGTGTCTATTTTAGAGAATTTCCCATAGGGAATAAGCTATTACCGTAGGTCTCATGGTAAGACCTAAGCCCGGGACCATGTTACTTTTTCGTTTTGAGGTGCCCAGAGACCAAAAATAATAGTCATTAAAATTTATATATATATATGTATATGTATATATATGTATATGTATATGTATATATATATATATATATATATTTATATATATGTATATATGTGTCCCTAGACACGATAACTCTCGTAAAAATGGTCCGATCGACACGAAATTTGGTAGAGATGTGTAATCCTACGTTTATTCGGATGAGTTCGAAAACCAGACATATCGACCTACCGGAAGGGGTAGTTTTGGGGGTTTTGTACTCAAAAAAATGGTTTTTTTGCATTTTTCATATGTAAATTTAAAACTTTTTAAATTTTTATTTTGACCATTGGATTTAGCTAAAAAACACACAATTTAGTATGTTGAAGCTTTGCTCTATCTCCATTGGTTACCGAGATATTACAAAGTCTAAAGACAGTACATTGTCTTTTGGGGCTCCAATGTTAATCTTATGGAGAGTAAGGATGTGTTAATATTTCACTTATTAACCAATATTTTTGGATGAAACTTGGTATTTAGCTTCATTTGTTTGAGATTCATCAATTTAAGGTAAAAAATCTTGGTTTTTGTACTTATCATGGCAGAAAACCTGCATACTCTTTTCCCATGTTAATCATATGGAGAATAGGCAAACTCTTTTATTTATGGACAGATATTGATGAAACTTACTATATGGCTTTATATGCTTTATATGATCGAAATAATTTTTTCTATGCTAAAAACCTACTTTTAGTGTCCCCCTTGGCAGCATACCTCCATACTCTTTCCCTATATTTATCTTAAGGAGAATAGACATTTATTTCCCTATTTATGAGCATGTGATGAAATTTTGTTTACAAGTTTAGCTGATCAAAATTAATATTACTAATTTGGAAATTCGCTGAGTACGCAGGTCTGCTGCGACGGGTAATAATTTTCCTGGTACTAAAATATCATTAAAGCTGGTACTAAAATATCATTAAGCTCTTTGAACTCAATACAATTCAAAACCTTCAATATTGAAGCATTAATTTTTTTTATTAATAAAACATTCTTTGAACAATTCTTGATATTGGCAAAATTTCTACTTGTCATGGATATTCAGGTAGAACATATGTTTTAAAAGAGAAACTTGTTCATTTAACAGCCAAAATAAAAATTTTTCGAATGGTAGATAAATGATAGATAAAATGGACATTTCTCTACTTTGGGGAGGTAATGGAGAGAAATGTTTTTATTATTATTTTGTAATGTTAAGTGTACAAAAAAAAAACAGTAAAAATCCACATTTAACATTTAACTATAACATAGCTTAAGCAACCGCCTTTTTAGATACCTCATTCCGTGTTGGAATTTGGTGGAAATTGGCGCTCTGGTGGAATTTGTCTTGAGTGGAATCGCGATGTATCGAACCTGAAGTGAAAAGTTAAAACTTTCTAATATCAAGGTCTTCGATATACACTGTGTGTTTGTTATATCGAGATGATTATTGAAAATCTTTGATATACCACAACCACCCACCACAACCACCCATTACTTATTAATAATGGGTGTAGCAAGTAAGGAATGAATATTGTTTACTGACATTGGATAACTTGCATGCCATTGGGTAACTCCTTGCCATTGCAAAAAAAGTAGGAGTCCATTGTAACATTTTAATGTATTATAAAACCTTTAATGGAGTTTTAGTCTCTAAATGATCAGTACAAAAACTTTAGACGGTGATTCAGAAAACTAAACAGGGATGCAAACACGCAAACAAGCATCAAGCGCGAAAAGAAATTTTCTTTATTCTTATACATGTAGTACCATGGGTTTTCACAATAAGTACTCACGATAATTATGTAAAATGTATTTGTAAAAAAAGCAAACAAACCTTTAATGAATGTTTTTATTTATTTTTTATTAATGAAACAATACTAACAAGATTAATAGTCTAAGTTTAGTTATGAGATCTGCGAACACAAATTTCATAGAAACTATAAAGGGACTATACGACGACGTTTGTAGATCGGCAGGATGCAAAACGAAAGAAAATGGGTTAGTCCAATTTTGCTCAATTTTATGTTCTTTTTAACGTATGTTGAGGGTTTGCAATCAAAACTTCGATATGTAGAGATTCTAGGTCGTGAATCGGTGCTACAATAGTTCGAAATATTGAGGTTATCTTGCCTAACCCTTCGATATACCGAGGTATAACACGAGATTAATTAACAGGTTTCTTTTATTAATGTGCTTATAAATGAACCTCAATGTGGCATAATGAAAGGTTTACTTTTCATGACTAGGCAGCTTTTTAGTTCTAAAACCGAAGCTTGTCAGTAATTTTGAGCATGATTAAATATTGTCAAGATAATATAATACAGTAGTAATTGATAACTCCAAAGTTTTTAAATTAACTGATGTAATGTTAATGTTTAATAACTAACGTAACCAAGTAACTTATAATTAATGGCAACGTAGAATTCACCCCGTCATCTATTCAGAACAGTTCTGAGAAACCAGATATCCCCTTGTGATGCGTAGGTTTACATACAGTGTACGATTCCTTTGGTTTAGTGGTTGTATTAACGTGAATTGACTTTAGCTTTGATACCATCTCTGAACATGATTTGACGCAAGTTATTCAAATGTTTCAATCTGGATATAATAAACTATGGATATACTTATATTTATATCTATGAAAACTAATGTAAAAATCTTCGTATTTTTAAATCTTTTAAGCTATGTGTCTTTGTATTGAATGGGCACGAAAACCGTTCGACCAATTAAAATGAAATTTTGTAAAATTGTACTTTATTTACAAGGAGGAATGATATGTCTGTTCCCGTTTTACATATTTGTTAGGGCTCTGCCCCAGTAGTCTTAACCTTAAAAATCAATATAATAAAAAATATTTTAGTTCTGCTATCATTCTTTCCCATATTGTTTTAGTTTGAGAAAGTTCTTGGTCCAAAAGGAATTTTACAGTGTCTTGGACTATACACAAACAATGGCCTTAATGTTGTAAATAATGTGATTGGCTTATTGATGGCTTGTTATAATAATGTATTTTTAAGTTTCTTGTAAATAACCCTTGCCATGTACAATCATTGTATCCTATGGCAATAAAGAATTTCTGATATAAGATTTCTGTATTCTGAAACATGGAATGTGGCCAGAGTTAAATATAACCACACTGACTATCTTTTTGCCAACAATGAGGTTACCATCTGGAAAGGTTTTTACTATAAATTTTATATCCACAAAACTTCAAGAATAATGTGCGTAACTTTACATTTATTTATGGAAATGTAGATAAGCGGTTAAGAATTTTTAGGACTCTGTATATTTTAAAGAGAGTAGGTATTTTTTACAATTCATGTAAGAAATATACGCCTAACCATCTAAACAATATAACTGTATAGTGCTGCTACAAAATCATCATGAACGCCCACTTAAAATTTATAAGTCTCTTTATTTATTTTTTTCTAATGCATAGTAATCAAAATAACACTAAAATGGAACCCTTAGAAAGTACAAAATCAGTTTTAAAAGTGTAAACTTATCCTGATGAATCTTAAATCTTTGAACCATCTTTGAACCAACTCTGTGTTTTTAATGTATTCGTCTGACATAGGATTTAGTAAGCATTACCAAGTAAATAATCAACCAATTAAAAACAGGTGAAGTATGGAAAATTTCATTTTTTCATAATGCAATAAAATTTATAAATATATACTATAGTTGTATACACTTATATTCTAAACCACTTGTATTTTTATGGTTTACTTAATATTGATTCTCTGTTGTTAGACGTAAAGTTAATTTATGTAGAGTAACATTCACCAGCTATAACTATTTCTTTTTTTTTTCATGACTAAGTACGTTCATTAATTTGTAATTCGCTGCTTGTGTGCATTGATCAAAACTAAATCTAATATTAAAAATAAATCCATGAAAAATATAAATAAAAAGAGACGGATAGTGGTGTGTGACATAGCTGGTTCAAAATAAATAAAACCAGTCGCAGTAAATAACAGTAAATTTATTGCTCCAAAGTTTTTCCTCCCTTTATGCTCGGTATGAATTATGAATTTATTTCATATCACACTTTTATTTTGTGAACACCTCTTAGTACTCTCATTTAGTAGTCTCTTTTGTATTTAAATATTGCAAACGATAAATTATGTTTTTAATAATGGTATTTTTTTAACCATATATCATGTTACCTTTCTGTTAGATGTTTATTACAAACATTTTGTGATATTTGAATTACAGTAGTACTAAAATAATGTAAATAATAACTATAAATATTTGTGATTATATGAACTCAAACCTTAATTGACGGTGATGGGTATAATTTATTCTTATACATGATACAATATATCAACAATGTTATTAAATTACATTAAATTAAATGTAGATATATATCAGTTTATAAGGACCTTTGATCTGTAGCAGCCTTCTGGGCAACATCGGGTTAGTTAGACTAGCTTATGGCAATTTAGTAATTACATTGTATACAACAAGGGTGTTTATTTGAATCAACACAAAATCACAACCAATGAACTGCAAAATACATAATGGCACAACCGATACATAATAACACCATGCGATCAAACGAGCTCTAATTGGTGTAGAGTTACAAAATAGGCTTACAAACAATCAATTGTGGATTGGAATATTGTCCATACATGTTCAATATATAATCACCTTCTGATGATTAAATGTCTGTTATTCTATTTGTAATGGCCAATGAAGCAATACAGCTGTTTTTGCTAAGGCTACATTACAACCAATGTTCCCTTTTTTATTTAACCCATCTCAATCCCCAAATAACACTTTGCTTAAATTTCTCTAGGAAAAACAAAGGTCTTTTACTTATTGAACAAAAATTAATAAGATGAGGGTGCAGTTAACTTGAAATATCAAATTAGATTATTACATAAAATATAATTATTGTGACTACCTCTAAATATTTTATTAGAACTATTTTATTAGTACTATTTTACTATACAAGATTAGGAAATTACTGATGAAGGTAAAAGCCAGCACCAAGTATTTATCCTGTTACGCGATTAAATAAGTATCAAATTGTGTAACAAATGTAAAAATGACCGTTTTTAATTTTAAAATGAATTATTTTATCTACGATCATTGCAATAAGCACGGTCTTTGCACAGTCTGCCTCTCTTTATAATATTACACATAGCATTATAATGAAACACATGGTAAAAAGAAAATTAAACCCATAGTATTATAAGGTCTTAAGAGGTGACAAAGGGTCCCTCTCAGAATGTTATTGGACCTTTATTAAACTTTCATTGGAATTAAAAAAGGCTAGAATATGCTAAAATCAGAAGTAGGAGAGTACTGCACGACGGATTTTTTATCCGCCTTTATCGGAAGCCGCTTAAACTGCTGGGCATGCAGGCTATGAACGTATAGTCAAGTAATGGCATGTATTAATTAAAAGACCTACTTCCTACGGCCAAATATCCTCCCTCAACATCATCTACCTGAGTCTTGGGTCTCACACGTGCTGTAATGTTTCTTTAGCTACAGTGGTTTACACCGAGTACTGGATATTGTTTTTCGCTCTCAATGTGGTTGTGACTAGTGCGGGACGTATTCAGATGGTTTCCGCAACTGCCACTTGACTGCCCAGGTAAAATAATCGCTCTATCAATTTAGCCCCCTCTTAAACATGCAGGAGTCACATAAAATAGAAAGTAAGCAATTCGCACTTCAGCTAATTCTTCCTTACGATTCATGATTTAGATCCTTTATGTTCATAGCCTCATAAGAGTGTGATAAAAAGTAAGTGATGATGACGATTAGGTCAAGCAACACCGGCCATGGCTACGTTTTTTGACGGGTAAGATTTTCTGCCTCTCACTCGATTCACTCCTGTTCTTACTTTCATTTCACTCGTGACTTAAAGGCCTTCCTAACACAGTGTATGCATAATCTACTAATAACAGATTTGTCTGTCACGTAAAGAGTTTTTACTTTTAATTTGATTTTCACCGAGCTTTCAAAGCAATCTAGAACTTTTAAATATTAAAAGGTTGTTCAATATAACAAATTACCCTAGGCTTACTGAGGTTGTTGGTAGGACACAAATTTTCAACAAGTCAAATGTAGCTTTTCATGACGTTCCTTTGAGCTTGCAACATCAAGCTCCTAAAAAAAGAACATGGCAATCTTACTTGGATTTGTTTAGCTCAAATACTTCCGAGTACAATTTTATATTTAATGCTTGTAAGGGTTACAGCTACATTCTGCAAAGGGACAAAATCTTTCAAAGCCTCCAACAAAACCATTAGTACTTGTTCAGCCAAATAGGGAATCATAGAAAACTCTATTAACACAATGGCTCTTATCTATTTTAAGTAATACTCATGTATCAATTATATTGTTCCAAATTATACCCTTGTGTGATACAAATTAAAAGTTTACGAATACGAGTTTGTTTTCCTTACTTAAGTAAGCTCGATATTAAAATATATCTAAGTATAAATTAGAATATGTTTATAGAATTGAACCTAAGTAGTAAGGCCGGCGAATGAGTTCCTTGGGTTCCGCCAGAGGGCGCTAGTGTCGCTAAATAATTTTCTGGTACCTTAGACTTATAACCTCACCTTAGAGGTCATTTCTAACCTAACAAGCCTTATAGTCTACCATTATTTAAATTTTTATGAATAAAATTTATACATGGCGAGGTCAGGATTCGAACCCGGCCCGCTGGCGCGTGAGGCACGCGCTTTACCTCTGATCCACCGAGGTACTTGTTGGATGGTGGCGGAAATGTGGCTGATAACGCGGTATCTGCGATGGCGGCGCGTTGTACTGGACTATTGTAAATGCATGGTGTTGCAATGAGTCTAGAGACGTTGTAGTTTGATGATTTTTTAACTGCATAACGTACAGTCTGTTGTTCGACGATTCTCCACCAGAGCGTAGCACTATCATTGTGGACAATTTGAATTTCATAATGTGAGCTTTTGTTAGTTGTATAACTCTCTACCAGATTGGAGCACTAACCCCGCTATGGCGGGAAATTTGTTGTGTTTTTGGTCAGGTATTGACAACCATAGCCTGTGATGTAGTTTGATAATTCTTCAGAGTGTAGCTGTCTGCAGAGTGTACGGTCTGTTGTTTGACGATTCAGATTCTCCACCAGAATGTACTGTTTTCGCTATGGCAGGAAATTGTGATTGACCATGGGAACTTCAGTTTGTAGTCGCTGTAGTTTGACGATTCCACACCGTAGCTGTTATGCGTGTATGCGCCGTAGAGCGTATTGTTGTTAGTTCGGCGATTCTCCGCCAGAACGTAGCAGTATGATCGCAGAAAATTTGAATTTTATCATGTGATTTTTGTTAACTTTATAATTCTCCACCAGATTGGAGCACCATCCCCGCTGTGGCTGGAAATTTGTTGGGTTTTTTGTCATGGAACCTTGCCGTTCCCTGTAGTTTGGTAATATTCCAGAGCGTTGCTCTGCAAAGCTTTCGGTCTATAATTTGATTATCCTCCACCAGAGTCAGCTATCATCGCTATGGCGGGAAATTTGAATTCAACCATGTGAACCTTTGTTTGGAATCGCTGTAGTCTGGTTATTCTACACCGTAACTTTCTGCAGTTCGGCGGAGTGTAGCACTATCGACGCGGGGAGATTGCATTTATATTTTTTTATTTTGTGTGGCAATCTACGCCAGTGGCATTTTTAACGTTTTGACGGGAAACGGTCCAAACCCCCGTCATTTCATCATGTGAGCTTTTGTTAGTTGTATAACACTCCACAAGATTGGAGCACTAAACCCGCTATGGTGGGAAATTTAAAGTGTTTTTGGTCTGGCGTTGAGAACTTACCACATGATGTTTTATGATCATTCTTCAGAGTATAGCTGTCTGAAAAGCTTATGGTCTGTTGTTTGACGATTTTCCACCAGAGTGTACTGTTTTGCTATGGCAGGAAATTGTAATTTGACCTTGGGAACTTTAGTTTGTAGTCGCTGAAGTATGATTATTCTTAACAGTAGTTGTCGGTAGAGCGTATGGTTGTTAGTTCGGTGATTCTCCACCAGAGAGTTGCACTATTATCGCTGGAAATTTGAATTTTATCATGTGAATTTTGGTTAACTTGATAATTCTCCACCAGATTGGAGCACTATACAAACTATTGCGTGAATTTGGTGTGTTTTAGGTCATGGTACCTTACCGTTTCATAAGATTCGGTAATAATCCACAGTGTAGCTCTTTAATTTGACCATCCTGCACTAGAGTGTAGCACTATCATTGTGGGAATTTTGAATTTCATCATGTGAGCCTTTTTTAGTTTTATAACTCTCTAACAGATTGGAGCACTAACCTCGCTATGGTGGGAAATGTGTTGTGTTTCTGGTCAGGTATTGAGAACCTTATTATACGATGTAGTTTGATAATTATTCAGGGTGTAGCTGTCTGAAGAGCGTACGCTCTGTTGTTTGACTATTCTCCACCAGAGTGTAGGCCTACTGATTCCGCTATGACTTGAAATTTTATATTGACCATGTGAACTTTTGTATGTAATCGCTGTAGTTTGATTTTACACCGTTACACGCGTATGGTCTGCAGTTTGGTGATTCTCTACCAGAGCGTAGCACTATCATTGCAGAAAGATTGAATTTCATCACTTGAGCATTTGTTAGTTTTTTAATCCTCTGCCAGGTTGAAGCTTAAACTCCCTACGGTGAGAAATCGTATGTGATGTGGTCATGCAACCTTGCCGTATGATGTTTTTTGATAATTCTTCATAATGTAGCTTCAGAGCGTACGGTCTGTTGTTTGACGACCCTCCAACAGATTGTACTGTTATCACTATGGCAGGACATTTCAATTTCACCGTGGGAACATTTGTTTGGAATCGCTGTAGTTAGATGATTTTATACTGTTGCTGAAAAGCGTATGGTCTATGGCGTAGTGCACTATTGTCGATACGGTGGGAAATTTTATTCGAGCTTATGAAGTTTTGTCAAAATAAAGTAGCTCTATCACTGCTGGAAATTGGAATTTGATCATGAGAGCGTTTGTTTAAGTCTTTTAATTCTCCCCCAGATTATATCACTATCACTATTATGGCGAGAAATCTGTTTAGAATTTGGCCAAGTATGGATGACCGAGTTTTATTATCGGTGATATATGTGCATATAAGAATGGAATAGATGTATTTTTTACTATGACACTGGTATAGTTTGGCTTTTTTCCACCGGCGTGCAGCAATAGTAGTTTAAACTTTCTCCTCCAGATTACAAAATTTATAGTAGTTGGCCATATGTTAAACTGTGGCACTTTGGACTATTATGTATAATAAAAACACATTATTCCACTCTGTGGAGAGCACTCTTGTTTACTAAACATTTTCTGGACTGTAATAGAAAGGAAATAATAATTAAAATTACTCCCTCACGGACACTGCCAAATTGGTTATGTGCTGAAGTGTCACAATATAAAGTTAAATTTACATAAACCATATACAACAAATTATAAGTTACAATTATTCTGCAATTAGGCAAAAATGTTACAAGTTAGATATATACTACATGTTTAATAAACAACATGGTGATGCGCTTAAGTGGCATAACTCAAACCACACTTGTGGTGTACACTGGAAGAGATAAGTTAAACTATATGTGTGCTGCACTTTGGTAGATAAAGATAAATACTTTCTTTTACTAAATCCCAGCAATTGGTCTTATATAAAATCTGGCAAAATTTGTTCTACATAATATGTAATAAGAAATTATCCACTCTAAATAATCAAACTGCACATGTGCTTTACTCCAATAGGAAGAAATTAACATGTGCCGTGATCTCGCAGATAAAATATAAGTTCCCTCGGCACGGGTGCCACCGTGTTGGTCAAATACAGCGGTCTAATACAAAAATCTAACAAAAATACGCAATATGTACCATTATGTACATTAAAACCATAGTATTGCAACGAGTGGGGGAAATACTGTACTCTCTACAAATGTCCCACACTCTGGTGGAATATGCTACATGTACAACATATACACATAAACATGAAAATAACACAGTGTGTACTATGATAGACAATCAGTCTTCAATTGTGTTGCACACTGGTTAAATAAAGATAAACTACACTTGAGCTACAGTTTGATAGAAGACAGAATACTTTGCCAATATATAACATAATGAATATTATAAACAGACCTGCACTCTAGTGGAAGAAAACAAAACCACATGTGCTGTATTTCAATGGGAAAAAATAATATGTTGACGGTACATAACAAATAATAAAAGCAGTGCTCCACTTAAGTGGAGAAAACCAGAACCACACTCTAGTGGAAAAACGTTAAACTACTTAAGTATCACGCTCTGGTGGAAAAAAGACGACCCACCTATATGATGCAATACGGTATTAAGAATTTTAATGATACATAGGTAGTACATATACAAAGTCACAAATATTAAATAAATAAATCTGACCCTAATTAACCCCTATTTTGTGCTGCAAACCGGTGACAAAGTCAAACTACATGAGTGCTATGGTGTAGAAACGTCAAAATTTACATGTACTACCCTCTTGTTGATAAACGTACTGCACCGAAGTAGATATCATTGTTAATAATAAACAACGTACATTCCATTCTGGTAAGAAATCTAACTTTTCTTTAATAAGCAAACCATTATGGGTAAAACGTCGATATGCTGTGCTCTTGTGGCGAAGGTTATTCACAAATGTTATAGATATTTTGTAAATATTTAACACAACGAATATTAAGTAACAATGATGCATTCTAGAGGAAAAGTTAAAACACACATGTTTTACACATTAGCAGCTAAAAGCCGGACCATACGTGTATTGTGCTTTAGTTGACAGATAAAAAATAAGAAAGCCTCCTTTGGTTGGGCACCACCCCCAATAAATCATATTTTTTGTAGTCATAAATTATATTTTTTTCAATACGTGGCATAAACGTCAAATAAAAACCGTGGTGCTCCATTTTAACAGTTGTATTACGGTGTGGAGGAGGTCATCCCATCTGGCAATATACATCAACAAGTATAATAAAAACCATAGTGCTGCACTCAAAGGTACACCATGTCAGCTCTCTAGTAAATAAAATAATAACAAAGCTTCTTTTGTTTCAGCCATATTTGTTATGCACTATTATTTATAGTAAAACTATTTCCACTGTGGTTAAGTTAAGTCAAACTGCACATGTACTGCAGTCTATTCTAAAACATCTTTAAAAAAGTTGTATTTACTATATGTTGTAGAAAAATCATTGTATTGCACACTAGTGGGAAACCCTTACGTGTTTGCTGCGCTCTAGTAAAGAAAATTTTATTCATAAAGCGTTGCACTCTGGTGGATAAAAATAACAAAACATCTATTATCTGTGACCAACAGTTGACCATATACTTCATTCTGCCACAGGGGACTATTATATATTATATATAAAAATAGTACCCCACACTGGTGGAGAGGAGTAAAAAACTACACATTTGCTGCACTTTAAATTAAAAAGTAAATATTAATTACTTCCTCATAGACACTACCCTAATTGGTCACATGCTGCAGGGTAAAAATTAACGAGTGCTGCGCTCCTATACAAAAAGTGGCCGGCACACTTATGCTACAATAAGGCATGAAGGGAGTTACTCGTTAGTAAAATATTAACATGTGCAATAAACAACATGATGTTGTAATATAATAAAATAATTCCAACCACACATTTTGTGGACACTTGTGGAGGAAAATTTAACTACACACATATTAGCTAGAGTGGATGAGTAGCTAGTTGGATAAAAACGACAACTTCCTTAAAGTTAGCCATAGCAATTGGCCTCATGTTTCACTCTGGTAACATTTTACGTTTACGTATAATAAAACATATACTGTTTTACTCTAGTAAAAATCAAACTACATGTGTGCGTCACTCTAATGTACAAAAAATACAACGTTTCCTTGGAATGATTGCTACCATATTTGTCACATACAGCAGTCTAAAACAAACATTTAACCATACGGTTGAAATATTTAGGCTTATGTACATTTAAATCATAATACTGCATATGTGTGAAAAAAGACTGCGCATGAGTTAAACTTAAATGAAATGGACTGCATATTTAAAATATACACACCACAGTGCTGCACCATAATTAAAGAATAAGTTTTCACATGTGTACACTGGTGGAATTCAAATAAACTTCACACTACCTACAGTTAGAACAAGAAAGATATTAATATAACGGCAATATACAACACAACAAACAGTGCTGCACTCCAGTGAAGAAAATGAAAACCACGCATGAGCTGCACTCTAGCGGAAAAGTCAAGCTACCCTTGTGTTAAGCTCTGGCAATGGAAGGACAAACCACCCATTTGCAAAATATGGCTTGGAGCAAGTTAAAAATACATTACCAATATATAACATTACAAATAATTGTTAAAACCATAGTGCTGAACTCCATCAAAAATTTTTAAGCTAAACATGCTACACATAAATCTGCAGGACTTAGTATAGAAGGATTGTAACATGTAGACAGTACGTAACAAATATTATAACGTTGCTGCAATCTAGTAGAGAAAAGTCAAACTAATATAAGGCTCTGGTGGACGAAAGACGAACCATCCGTGCTATGCAGTTTGTCAAGGAGCTAGTTAACTACATAGGTTGGTAATACATATATATAACATTACAACTTTAAAAATATAAATTTTGTAATCTGGAGGAGAAAGTTTAAACTACTATTGCTGCACGCCGGTGGAAAAAAGCCAAACTATACCAGTGTCATAGTAAAAAATACATCTATTCCATTCTTATATGCACATATATCACCGATAATAAAACTCGGTCATCCATACTTGGCCAAATTCTAAACAGATTTCTCGCCATAATAGTGATAGTGATATAATCTGGGGGAGAATTAAAAGACTTAAACAAACGCTCTCATGATCAAATTCCAATTTCCAGCAGTGATAGAGCTACTTTATTTTGACAAAACTTCATAAGCTCGAATAAAATTTCCCACCGTATCGACAATAGTGCACTACGCCATAGACCATACGCTTTTCAGCAACAGTATAAAATCATCTAACTACAGCGATTCCAAACAAATGTTCCCACGGTGAAATTGAAATGTCCTGCCATAGTGATAACAGTACAATCTGTTGGAGGGTCGTCAAACAACAGACCGTACGCTCTGAAGCTACATTATGAAGAATTATCAAAAAACATCATACGGCAAGGTTGCATGACCACATCACATACGATTTCTCACCGTAGGGAGTTTAAGCTTCAACCTGGCAGAGGATTAAAAAACTAACAAATGCTCAAGTGATGAAATTCAATCTTTCTGCAATGATAGTGCTACGCTCTGGTAGAGAATCACCAAACTGCAGACCATACGCGTGTAACGGTGTAAAATCAAACTACAGCGATTACATACAAAAGTTCACATGGTCAATATAAAATTTCAAGTCATATCGGAATCAGTAGGCCTACACTCTGGTGGAGAATAGTCAAACAACAGAGCGTACGCTCTTCAGACAGCTACACCCTGAATAATTATCAAACTACATCGTATAATAAGGTTCTCAATACCTGACCAGAAACACAACACATTTCCCACCATAGCGAGGTTAGTGCTCCAATCTGTTAGAGAGTTATAAAACTAAAAAAGGCTCACATGATGAAATTCAAAATTCCCACAATGATAGTGCTACACTCTAGTGCAGGATGGTCAAATTAAAGAGCTACACTGTGGATTATTACCGAATCTTATGAAACGGTAAGGTACCATGACCTAAAACACACCAAATTCACGCAATAGTTTGTATAGTGCTCCAATCTGGTGGAGAATTATCAAGTTAACCAAAATTCACATGATAAAATTCAAATTTCCAGCGATAATAGTGCAACTCTCTGGTGGAGAATCACCGAACTAACAACCATACGCTCTACCGACAACTACTGTTAAGAATAATCATACTTCAGCGACTACAAACTGAAGTTCCCAAGGTCAAATTACAATTTCCTGCCATAGCAAAACAGTACACTCTGGTGGAAAATCGTCAAACAACAGACCATAAGCTTTTCAGACAGCTATACTCTGAAGAATGATCATAAAACATCATGTGGTAAGTTCTCAACGCCAGACCAAAAACACTTTAAATTTCCCACCATAGCGGGTTTAGTGCTCCAATCTTGTGGAGTGTTATACAACTAACAAAAGCTCACATGATGAAATGACGGGGGTTTGGACCGTTTCCCGTCAAAACGTTAAAAATGCCACTGGCGTAGATTGCCACACAAAATAAAAAAATATAAATGCAATCTCCCCGCGTCGATAGTGCTACACTCCGCCGAACTGCAGAAAGTTACGGTGTAGAATAACCAGACTACAGCGATTCCAAACAAAGGTTCACATGGTTGAATTCAAATTTCCCGCCATAGCGATGATAGCTGACTCTGGTGGAGGATAATCAAATTACAGACCGAAAGCTTTGCAGAGCAACGCTCTGGAATATTACCAAACTACAGGGAACGGCAAGGTTCCATGACAAAAAACCCAACAAATTTCCAGCCACAGCGGGGATGGTGCTCCAATCTGGTGGAGAATTATAAAGTTAACAAAAATCACATGATAAAATTCAAATTTTCTGCGATCATACTGCTACGTTCTGGCGGAGAATCGCCGAACTAACAACAATACGCTCTACGGCGCATACACGCATAACAGCTACGGTGTGGAATCGTCAAACTACAGCGACTACAAACTGAAGTTCCCATGGTCAATCACAATTTCCTGCCATAGCGAAAACAGTACATTCTGGTGGAGAATCTGAATCGTCAAACAACAGACCGTACACTCTGCAGACAGCTACACTCTGAAGAATTATCAAACTACATCACAGGCTATGGTTGTCAATACCTGACCAAAAACACAACAAATTTCCCGCCATAGCGGGGTTAGTGCTCCAATCTGGTAGAGAGTTATACAACTAACAAAAGCTCACATTATGAAATTCAAATTGTCCACAATGATAGTGCTACGCTCTGGTGGAGAATCGTCGAACAACAGACTGTACGTTATGCAGTTAAAAAATCATCAAACTACAACGTCTCTAGACTCATTGCAACACCATGCATTTACAATAGTCCAATACAACGCGCCGCCATCGTAGATACCGCGTTATCAGCCACATTTCCGCCACCATCCAACAAGTACCTCGGTGGATCAGAGGTAAAGCGCGTGCCTCACGCGCCAGCGGGCCGGGTTCGAATCCTGACCTCGCCATGTATAAATTTTATTCATAAAAATTTAATTAATGGTAGACTATAAGGCTTGTTAGGTTAGAAATGACCTCTAAGGTGAGGTTATAAGTCTAAGGTACCAGAAAATTATTTAGCGACACTAGCGCCCTCTGGCGGAACCCAAGGAACTCATTCGCCGGCCTTACTACTAACCTAATTTGGTACCAAAGTTACTTTTGACAATAAGAACAGTTTTAATCTATCTAACCATCGGAAAGTTGGAAACTGTTCAAAGGACAAAACGGATTGCTTTTAATCTACCGGACCAAGTTTTAAATATAATTTTATGAGGCCAATATCAGTATTAATTAATTAACATGAGATACAATCATCTAATATCTTACCATCATATTAAGATATATTTTTAAAGTTACAGCACACATATAATTGTTATCATAGTTTGCCTTAAATCACTTAGAACTGTTATTTGTATCAATAATAACTGTTTAATAAAACATAACTTACATACTCATATCACAATCACAACAAAGGTGGCTAACAAAGGATTTTTTTTGTGAATAGAAACTTTTATATTTGAAACTAAACTAAATGTACAATTATGTAAGCGAAATCTTTATTACAAATTAATTGTGAACGTTGGGTTGGCAGCACTGACTGCGATTCGAATTGAAGACCGTTGGGCAAGCTCCACAATTATATTAAGTTTTTATTGTGATAAAAATGTTTTATTAGTAAAAGTTTGGTGTGAAAGTATTCTTTAAAGCCACCTTCGTCGAACGAAGTACAGAAAAATTCTCCTGTGTCGGAGTAGGAAGTATTATTGTGATAAGGACTCGCCAGCGTGGTGGATCGCCTACATGATATACGGTTTGGTTGTTTGTTCGTTTGTACGTTATCAGCAGTTGTAGTTTAACTGATTCCAGTTAAGCAGTGGCATTGGACTGAGACAGCTAGCATTGTATCTCTTCAGTTCTACGAGTTTGTGTTTTATGAGTGGAAATAAAATAACTGAATTTTTTCCCCCGGTGTCTTCGAGTGTCAAACGGCCGCTGTCATCGCCCGATTCCGTGACCGTAAGTGACAATAGACGTGCCAGAATGGATGATCAGACTGTAGGTAATTTAACTTTAGGACAGTTAACAGAGGTTTTCAGTGGACTTCTGGATCAAAAGATAGGTAACCTAGTTAATAAGCATGATTTTGAGCAACTTTCGAGTGAGGTTAAGGGGTTAGAGGAGAGTAACAGAGCCGTTGAAAAACAATTGTACAAACTACAAAGGGAAAACAGTCTAATTAAGGCTAAGTTAGTTGATCTTGAATCCCGGTCTCGAAGGAACAATTTAATTTTCAAAGGACTACAGTGGAAGGGCAAGCAGGTTGACTATAGGCAAATTGTTAAACAGTTTTGTATTGATATGCTCGGCTGTACCGATCACGTGTGGGTCAACAGAGCTCATCCCCTAGGTTATAACAGCAAAACTATTATTGCTCATGTCCCTGATGATTATGACTACAAGTACATTCTGGCTAACACACGTAGGCTTAAGGGTACAGGATTTACTATCCACCAGGACTTTCCTAAAGAAGTGCGTACAAAACGAGCACATTTAATGGCTGTTCGAACGGAAATTGAAAGGGTCTGTGGGAGACGAAACATGCCTATAAATTTCGACTATTTAGTGGTGAATAACTGTCGTTTCACTTGGGAGGACGATCATTTGGTGGCAGGAGCGCAAAAGGGAGCTGATAGGCTTAAAGTCATCACAGGCTATGATTTCTCGACATTCCTCGCAGACCTAGCCGAGAATGGACCACAAAGACCTAACCCATCCCAGACTACACACCGTGAGACGACGAATGCAGCATCACCAGATGGACCGCAGCAGACGGAGGCGAGTGAGACGCCGGCGGCATCGCAGGTGCCGACGCCGGGGACGGAGAGGCCAGCGACACCGACACCCGTGACTAGCGCTTGAGGAGGCACCGCCAATCCACATCAGGGAGAAGAGGAACACCCAGCGTAACGAACAATGTTTAAGGATAGTATCTTATAATGTTTGTGGCCTCAGGTCAAAGGTTAGTAGTATTCCTTTTATGAAATTTCTTAATGAGTCTGATATTTTTATTTTATTAGAAACTTTTGTTACAGAGGCAGAAAAGGATGTTTATGTTGAGATTTTTAAAGGATTTAAAGTTAATTTTATTTTTGCCAACAAAGTTAATTATTTTGGTAGAGCGAGAGGTGGAATAATTATGGGAATAAATTTAAACAGTAAATTTAAGGAAATGTTTAGTTTTTCTGTACGGGACACTTTTAGTATAATTAATGTAAAGCAACAAGATAGGAATAGAATATTGTCTATCCTACCATTATATTTAAACTTTAATATTTGGGAGAGCGATTTTCATAAACTGAGAGATTTTATGGCAGATAACCTAATTTCAGACATGATTGTGATAGGAGATTTAAATGGGAGGGTAGCCAGTGTACAGAGTATCCCAGATAATTTCAAATAAAATAATAACAGTTCTTTTCAGTATGTACGAATGTCAAAAGATACGGTAATAAATAATAGAGGAAAACTTATTTTGGAACTATGTGAGAATTACGGATTTATTATTCTGAATGGTAGGTCACCAGGGGATAAGTGTGGGGAGTTTACATATATTAGTTCACAAGGGGCCTCAGTAATCGATTATGCTTTAGTTTCAATTAACTGCTTGGATGTAATTAACGATTTTAGTGTTTTAAGCCAGATAGGGTCTGACCACATGCCAATAGAGTTAAAATTGAATGTAAAGTATTGTGTGAATAATAGGGTGGAAGGGGTTATCCTTCCTTTAATGCCTAGATTAAAATGGACTGATAGGGACAACGTAGATTATAAGTATAGAATAAGTTCGGCTATCGCTACTTTGGAAATTACTGACAATTCTCAAGATAATGTTTATAAGCTAGGTGAATGTATTAAAAAGTCTGCTTATGCAAAACAAACTCAGATCATTAATAACTCTTGTTTTCAAAGTAAGCAACCATGGTTTGATTGGCAATGTTATTCTCAAAGGAAAAAAGTTTTCAGACTTTTAAATATTTCTAGAAAGACTAGCTCAGTGGGTGCAAGGAGTATATATTTACAAGAAAATAAGAGGTTTAAGATGCTATGTAAACAAAAAAAGATACAGTACCAAAATAACATTATTGCATCTTTGATAAATGTAAATGATACCAAACAGGTATGGGAGGCAATTAATAGTCTTAAGAGTAAAAAAGAGTTGGTAGTGGGTATAATCGACGCGGATGAATGGGTTAGGCATTTCCAAGAGCTCCTGAATCCAACTGTTATCACTGAAAGAATTTTAAGAAGGTGATTTTAATTGTAAACCTGGTTTTAAATCACATTATCAAATCATTAAAAATGAGCAATTTTAGACCTGGAATGGTTACTTTTTTGAAAACAAAGTAATAAATATTTTCTTAATTTTTAACGACCAAAATTAATTTTGAAATGATTGAGTCTATATTAAACAACCTTGGTGATCTCAGTTGGCTTACAAGCTTAAAACAATGTTTTGTATAGAGGTTGCTCCTCATATGGAGCATCTCAGTTGTCTTTTATATTGTTACTGTCAATCTTCAATAAAGCAGATTAAAAAAATAAAAACCCTTTTGCAAAGAGATTACATATTTTATAATAAAATAGCTAGAAAATAAACGGAAATAGTTTACTTTCATTAAAATGCATTTTTATAAATGGCGGTCCCATTTTTTTTTTTTTTTTTTTAGGGAGAGGCGGAAAAATGCATTACGCACACAGGTGGCCAGCCTGTAGTGTGGGACTCCCCTAAAAACGGGTTTACCCACTAAAAAACCTCCTCTACTCTTTAGGAACCTAACCTGGAATTGTTTATCACATTACGTCAGGCTAGGCCTAAATTTGGCTTACGCCCGTGGGGCTCGCTCCTTATCCAGCCGCTCGATCAAGGGATCTGGGCCACTTCGCGGTCCAGATCGGTTTTCTTTTCCAGGAGGATGCCCCGGACGATCTGTGACAAACAATCCCAGTTGCCCTCATCCTCCAAAATCTTTTGGCAGACCGAGTCCACCGAAAATGCACCAAAGATTTGTGTGGCCTCCAGGCGGGGCCCTTCCCAACGGGGACATCGGAAGAATGTGTGTTCCGCATCGTCGGGAACACCCGGGCAATAAATGCAGTCCGGTGAACCGGTCTTTCCCATCCGGTTCAGGTACGACCGAAAATAGCCGTGACCTGTCAAAAATTGGGTCAGGTAGTAGTCCACCTCCCCATGCCGCCGTTCCACACATGGTTGGACCTGCTTGATAAGTCGCGCAGTCCATCGTCCTCGGGTGTCATGCTCCCAGCTGTGTTGCCACTGCTGGAATGTTCGGGAGCGCTCTTCTGTTCTTGCCGTGTCCTTGCCGATCTCGCCTTGTCTCTGATAAATCGCCTTCCTCTCTCCAGCCAAGAGCTTGACAGGAATGACTCCGGCGACCACCAGGACGGCAGGCTCGGACACTGTCCGGTAGGCGGAACACACCCGGAGCGCAGCTTGACGCTGAACCCGGGCGAGTCGCAACCTGTAGCACTCCTTATCTAGAGCACCTGCCCACACCTCTGCCCCGTAAAGGAGCACGGACTGGACCGCGGACATCAACAGACGTCTTCTGCTGGATCGGGGACCCCCGACATTGGCCATCAGCCTACTAAGGTAAGTGACTACCTTAGCGGCCTTGTCCACCGTACGGAAGATCTGATCCCTCCAGCTTAACTTGGTGTCCACCATAACCCCGAGGTATTTGGCGGCACTAGTTGATGTGACCACCTCCCTTCCCACTCGAAACGGGACGACGGTGTCGATCCTCTTCTTCGTAAGGATCACAATTTCCGTCTTACTGAGCGCAAGCGAGAGACCGTGATCTGACATCCAGGTGTTAACCACACGCATGACTCGGTTCAACTTTAGTTGGGCCAGTTCAACGTTGCGTGCAGCAATGAGAGCTGCGACGTCATCGGCGTACCCAATCAAAGTGGTTTCCTCAGGCATCTCGGACCTCAGGAGGCTGTCATAGGCAACGTTCCAGAGATCCCGGCCGAGTATTGAACCTTGCGCGGCACCAGAAGTGACTTTCATCGTCCGCGTTCCGTCCCTCGTGTCATAAATCAGGCTTCGAGAGCGTAGATAGTCCTCGATGAGCCGCAACAGATATGCAGGAACGCGAAAGGTGTTGCGAAGCGCATCCAACATATCGAACCACCTCGCCGAGTTGAAGGCATTCTTGACATCAAGCGTAACAAGAAGCACTACTCGGCGAGAGAAATGGTTGTGGCTCTCGGCTCTCTCCACAGCTCTCTGGACTTCGGTGACAGCGTCGATCGTTGACCGTCCCTTTCTGAAGCCGTACTGACGGGGGCATAAGTCCCCGGCAGCTTCCACGGCAGAAGTCAGGCGGGAACGGATCAGCTTCTCGAACAGCTTCCCAGCCGTGTCCAACATGCAGAGAGGCCTGTGGGACGACGGCAGCTCGGGATCACCTTTGCCCTTTGCTGATCAGTACAAGCCTGGCTGTTTTCCAGGGAGCCGGAAACACACCTTCTACCAAACAGGCATTGTACATTCTCAACAACAAGTCAGCGTTGATTGAAAATACTTTCTTTAAAGCCTCACTGGGAATCCCGTCCGGGCCAGGAGCCTTGTTGCTCTTCAGGGAGAGAACGGAGGTTTCCAGCTCCTCGAAATTGAAGAGTGGAACGTCCTCTACCCGTCCGAAGTCAACCGGCGGTCGCTGTGGATGTTTAGGAAACAACATAGCGACGATCCTCCCCATAGTGGCGCCCTCCATGATGGAAGGTGGAGAGCGGGCGCCGAGTTTCTGTGTTACAAGTTTGTAACCCAGGCCCCACGGGTCGGAGTCAACGTCGTCACGAAGTCTCCTCCAGCTATTCGCCTTGCTCCTGTTGATCGCCTGGCGGAGAGATTTTCTCGCAGCTTTATAGGGCTCCGACTTACGAACTCTGTCTGCGGGAATTCTCGCTCTAGTGGCGGCTCGTCTAGTTCTTAAACATGTTCTTCTGAGTTCCGCAATCTCTTCAGTCCACCAGTAAACGGGTGGTTTGTCGCGTCGGGGTTTCCTTCGCGGCATAGACTGGTCGCAGGCCGAGACGATCAGTTCCATCGTGGATGTTACTAGTGCCTCTGCCCCAGCCTCACCAGGATTCCCCTGCGCTTCCCGAGAGATGACTTCGGTGAACTTGACCACGTCCAGTTTGTTGGTGTTCCACCGGCGTGGCCCTTCCCGAGATGCGGAGACTCGACGATTTGCCTGATCATGCAGGTCAAACACGACGTATTGGTGGTCGCTACCCGTGTAGTCCTCCACAACCCTCCAGCCAGAGATCCTCGGAAGGAGCGACTCAGACGCAAAGGTGACGTCGGGGATCGTGCCTCTCTACCCGGGGCGCCGAAAAGTAGGTGTGTCGCCCTGGTTGAGGACGACAAGACCGGCCCTGGCGATGAAATCCAGGATGTATTTCCCCCGGGAGCTGGTAGAGGGCATTCCCCACTCGACGGCCCTGGCGTTGAAATCGCCACTAATGACGACATGCCCGGTGGTGCCGAGAATGCACTCCTCTAGACTATCTATCTTGTCGCGGAAGTCCTGGACGGCCTCGTTTTGTGTGAGGTAGCAACTGAAAATAGTCACGTCCCTACACCGAACCCAGACGAATCCTCGGCCGCGCCCGTGACTCCGCACCAAGACATCCTGTGTATTACGTGCCCAAAATGCAGCAGTACCGAGACTGTCGGAGATCCAAATGTTTGGGTCTCTGTCCCGATACTGTTCGCTGATAAGGAGCGCGTCAGCACCAAGTTCTCGGGCGAGCTGATCTAGAAGGTTATCAGCTCCCCAGGATCTGTGAAGGTTGGCCTGGAGGATGCGAATTACCGGCCGCTGCCTTTTGCCTGTTCAAGTGCGGCTCTGAAGGCACCGCACTGACCAGACCCGGGTAAGTGACCGAGGGCACTGGAGCC
The DNA here is from genome assembly GCA_030545055.2 of Neoaliturus tenellus. NCBI lineage: Eukaryota > Metazoa > Arthropoda > Insecta > Hemiptera > Cicadellidae > Neoaliturus > Neoaliturus tenellus. Next base: position 15,879 of record JAQYXR010001156.1, on the reverse strand, counting down.
TGAATCCTTGCAGAGGAAGCAGGAGGGGCTCGAGGAACATTCCTTGCGTTTGTGGCCCTGGCCTCCACACTGGAAGCAGTTGGCACTCCTGTCGGGCCCGTTACAGTTTCGGGAGGAGTGGCCGAAACCGAGACAGCGGAAGCATCTCGAAACTACCACATTCCGTTTGAGCCTGCAACTGACCCAACCGACTCTGAGGTGCTGAAGGCTAAGCAGCTTATTGGCGTGCTTTTCGCCCATCTCAGCAACAGCCATGCGGAGTTGACTTCGGTTAGGCTTTGTCAGCCATACCCTCACTCCATCAGCCGGTATCTCTGGGAGTGCCACCTGGATCGCACGGGCCACCTCATCTTCGGTGGAGAGGGCATCAAGGTCCCGAATCTCGACCGTACACTTCGGTTCTAGGGCCTTGATGGAGCCTTTGTCCCCAAGTACAGTCTTGAGGGAAGCGGCAAAACCGATCTTGTCACTCGACTTCCCCAGTTCAAGGAGGACATCCCCGTTCTGGGTTCGCCGAATAGACTTGGTAACGGTGTCGGTCTCTTCCGGTTTGGCCTGTGACCTAATCTGACCTAGAACATCGGCCAAAGATCGCTCCCCTAAGGGCTTGATCAAGATTGCCTCCGTCCTGGGCTTCTTAGGCCTGGGTTGTTTAGGCTTTCTGACAGACTTGCCAGAGGCCTCCCCAACCGAGTTTGAGACTTGCGTCCGCTCCACCCTCGACGCACTTTTCGAAGCTGCCTCCACTTGCTTCTGCCTCCTCCTTTCTTTCTTAGACAGGCGCGTCTTCCAGCCCCCCAAAGGTGTCGAGGCAGAGATTGCTGCCAAGGCAGGATTAGCCGCCGGAGCAGGAACCTCTGCAGGAGCTGGAACAACGACAGCGCCCGGGATGGAATGAGCAGCCGGGACAGGAGATGTCTGCGATGATGCAGTGACAAAAACCGGCCTCGGCGCCAAGTCCAACTCCCCGAGCTCAGGGCTTCCCGACGATGAACCGCTCTACCTCTTCTTTCGCTTTCTGGCTTGAGTCTGGGACTCAGCCAGATGAGCTTGAGGCGAAGCAGAGATGACTCGGTTCGTGACATCGCGCTCCTGTTTCACTGCCTTTAGCCTGATTTTCCGGCATTCCTCGATTTCTTCAAGAGAATCTTCGAGTTTCTGAATCCCCTCTTTTATGGCATTGTTTACGTTCTTTTGAATTAAGAGGGCCTTAGCCATCTCCTTCAAAAGAGCTTTCATCTTCTTTAGACATGAGTCTTCCTCGTCGTGGGCGTCGTCCTGCTGCTGCCGAAGCATTTGCAGCTCGAATGCCGCACGAAGAGGGCTCTTCCTGGGAGGTATTCCATCGAGCCTGGTTTTTGAGGTTTCTGCCTCGGTCACCTTCATCGCTAGATTGACCTCCACTTTCTCCTTTTCAGGCTCGGAGGACAATCCGGCGTCACTTACCGTCTTGAACTGTGCCGGTGGGGGGGAGGTTTTAATTCCCCCTGTCGGCGTCCCAGTCTTCGAGGTCGGAGACCTCTGCACAATAGAGCTTCGCCTAAAAGCGGCTTGCTCATTCTCCTTAACGTTCTTCGTGTTTCGGTTGATAAAATCCATGCTTTCATGTCACCAGCGCATCGTGCGGCAAGGGGCGGCCCGTTCATTGGCCGAGAGCGGGTGCACCCTCGGAGGTCTACCCCCCGTAGGGGATAAGACACCCCTACCCCAGTACCCAGAGGCCCGGAGGTTCGGGCCCAGTTGTTAGGGGCCCGAACCTCCGTTTGCCCAGCACCGATACACACAAGGTGCCGGACGTGCTGGGGGTCGCACCGTGGCAATGCAGAGTCCGATCCCTGCATCCATGCCGCACTCCCTGACTAAGGTCCGAAGCGGCTGGCTTCTGACGACACACTGGAGGAGACCATCGGCAGTGCGAGGCACACATCAGTCCCTGCAACACAACAGGGACACTCCCATGACGCCCCAGCACGCGCCGGTCGAAAAGAAGGTGGAAAGACACCCTTGGTTCGGGGTCGAAAAAAAGAAGGTGAGCAAGGTTAGCTCAGGAAAGAATAAAGACGGTGAGCTAAGACCTGAAAGATGAGAAGAATGGCCTTAGCTCGGGAAGAACTGTGAGGAGGGTCTCATGGTTCTATGATTGAATTCAAGAATTTAAGATTACTGAATATGTTAATTCAAGATAACAATACTTAAATCTATAGAATCGAGCTGTAAGAACAAAAAATAAAAACTTTAAGATACCTTGAGATAAAATTTCATAGTCGATTATTAAATGTGTTCAAGTTAACAAGATTTAAAAGTAGGAAGAAGCAATTAAATGAATTAAAATTTTATTTGAATTAAATTTTAAAGTAAAATATATTGAATTGGAACACATATACACAGAAACCAATCACCTATAATATTTTAATATTTCTGTAAAAAAAGGATTTACTAGTTTGCTGCCGAGACCCAAATCCTCTCAGTACAAACATTAAGATATTATTTTATATTATATAGATATTAATTTTATGGTACTTCATTCCAAGAGCTGGAAAAGATGTTATTATAACCCCTGTTAAAGTCTGTTTTAACCCATTTTCTGTAAAAGATAGACAAAAATTATTTGATTAGGCTTTTTAATATTTTTTTTATTTTAATCGCTGAATCAATTACAATACACTCTATAAAGCGTATCTCTTTACGAAAATAGCCTGGACCATTTTCCGTAAACGGCTCTAGCCCAGCCAGTCGTACACTTAGTAGGAATTTCATCTCAGTCCGGATACGAGTTGGAATTACTGTTTCCAAATGACTGGTTCTGGATAATAGCTAAAATTTTGTATCTCTGGGATGTGGGGGTTCAGAAAGTGAATAATATAATCATTTTTTTGAAATACGAAGAATAGAGTTATTCTAAACCCTTGTATTGCAGTCAATATTAAGTTGTAATAAACTCAAATTGGGTTGAGTTTTTAATTTAATGTCTAGTATGGACAAATAATCAGTAATAAGTAATAATAATATATAGTATTATATAGTATATATATATATATATATATATATATATATATATATATATATATATATATATATATCAGTAATAATAAAAAGTAGAATAATCAGCTAATTACTTACTAAAGTACTATATTAATATATTTTTTTATGATATAGGTAAAAAAACTACGGCCTAGATTATCATTGATATGCGAGTCAATTAAATACCATTTACAAATATCGCCATCTTTAGATAACCATGAATATAAAATTCTCTATATTTGCCATATATTTCTCTATATTTGCCACATATTACATTAAAACATATTTAGTTTTAATGTAATATGCAAAATGTCTAACCCACTATTCCTCCTGAATCAGAGGGGCAAGACCGGTTCACCGGATTGCATCTACTGCACGGGCGTTCCTGACGATACGGAACACACCTTCTTCCGATGTCTGCGTTGGGAAAGGCATCGCCTGGAGGCTATAAGAAAACTCGACGTCTTTTTTCGATGGATACGGTGTGCCAAAATATTATGGAGGATGGGGGCAACTGGGAGTGTTCATCACAGTTCGTCCGGGGCATAACCCTGGAAAAGAAGCCCGGTCTGGAACGCGAAGTGGCCCAGATCCCTTGACCAAGCTACTGTATAAGGAGTGAGGCCCACGGGCGTAAGCCTAATTTTAGTCTAGCCTGACGTAATCTGATAAAAAATTCCAGGCTATAATCTTAAAGAGTGGAGGAGGCTTTTTTTGTGGGTAGCCCTTTTTTTAGGGGAGTCCCACAATACTGGCTGGCCACCTGTGTGGGTAACTACATTTTTCCAATCTCTCCCTAAAAAAATAAAGTAAAAAAATTAAATAAAAAAACACACACAAATATACAAAAACCTGTCTTACCGTCATACCAGATTTAACATATTTAGTACACTAATTATTTGTGGTTAATTTATAGAATTAATCGTTTTGTTTATAATCAGATCTGAAATCTATTTTTCATGTTCTGAATTAAATTCAAACATTCAAACATTCAGACATTCAAAACGATTGTCACACTAGTTATCATTGAACCGAGAGGTGACCGAGCTCATCCAGGAGGTGAGTAATGGAAGCGAACCTATAAGTCATTGCCCTAAATCATTTTAAATCTTTTTTCACTTGCCATGCAATATCTATATTTAAGTAACTACTTTTGAGCGGTAACGATGTTAATTTGAAGTCTTAATGAATTCAATTTGTAATGAATTTAATTTCGTAAAACTTATTGCTTTGTGCTTTTACAATTTTTAGAATAAAATGTCATAGTTACATTTTATCATAAATTTCGACCATGTCATATTGAACATATTCTGTCCTAATCCATTACCAGGTAACGCTATTAATTGAGGTGACGCGTAAAATGTGTTCCAGAGTGGGTGTTTTGTCATATCCCGGTGTAACCGCAGACAGTGGTTGGACCATCAACAGCAGGGATATCACTTACTGTCACTTTGGTTTGGTCATGCAACTGTGGTCGTAGAATTAACTGAAAAATGTCCGGTTTATACTCTGGTTTAGTTAGTTTTGTAAATAAAATAAAACTCACACTTTTAAATGTATTTTACATGTTATTAAATTTTACAAAACTTAGTGAACTGATTTAACTAATTCAACATAGTTTTAGGAGAATGTTTTATAAATGAACATTTAATGACCTTATGCAAAATTTATCTTTTACATTCATCATATACAAAGCTTATATTCAAAAAATCTTTAACAGTTTTTAAGTTGAATCTGATTTATTTAATAAGGTTAATACTTAGTACTTACCCATCCAGTAATGTTTTCTAAATAAACAATGTCTTATATGGGTGGGGCTTAAGCTGTTTCATGCTAGTTTCGGTTTGTGCATTTTTGTTTTACAATATTTAAAGGCATTGCGAAATTTCTTTGAGCTACGGAACTGAATTTTGACACGACTTTTGCTGTTATCATAACAATATAGGTACATACTTTTTTATCATAAGTTTTTAAAGTTACAATATGCAGTGTTTATTATTTATAACATAAATGCTTAAAATTATAAATTTACAAATAATTTGCAAAGTATGAGAACGTTAGAAAGCAAAATAAACAAACAAAAATAATGATCTACGAATGAACAAAAATTAAAAATACGAGTAATTTTCGTAAGTAATTTTGTTTCACTTAATTCACACAACTTTGAATTTACTAGGCTAGATTCTTTTGAAACAATGCGTGCACATTATTTAAATTACAGTAAATTGTGCTCTATTACTCGTTAATCTTTAATAATATAGACATCTTTTTGTATAATTCTTTATCGACTTATTAAAACTTAAAAACTTTCTAAACATAATTCTTTTAAATGACAGTTATATATTTAAAATTCCTCTTTTTCTGTCGGGATTGTATGTGCCGAAACCAATTAATTAATTTATTTTTAATTTGTTCACGGCAAACACCATTTTACATAACAAAATAAATGAAGCAAACATTAACATAGAAAAATAAGGAAAGAGGAAATTACCATTGTTTTTAGCTGGGGCAAACTTTATTATTTATTTTTACTTAAATAGCTTTCAAGATGTAAATAAGGTTTTAAATTTATTTAATATTTTAATACAATAGTATAGTTAAAACTAAACAATAGGCAATATTTTAATAAAGTAATAATTAATAATGATAATGTTAAATAATGATTTCAACGCAATTAGAATTGATATACTGTATAGACCCTTGATAGCTTGGTTCACTTTTTGACCAAAGCGATCAACACCTTAGATGAAAAATGTAAAATTATGAAATGTGTATTTCTGGATATCAACAAAAGCTTTTGACAGTTTAGATCATAAAATTCTTTTTGAGAGACTAGATAACCTTGGTGTAAAAATCGTTTAAATAAATTCTGTAAAGTCTAAAACCATAAATCTCAGTTTTAGAATTCCCCAGGGCTTAATTTTGGGGCAAGTAGTATACATTCTATAAACAAATAACATTAAAAGAAGTTTCAATAATTTGCAGATAACTATGTATGCCGATGACATGGCAATCCTTTTCAGAAATAATTCACTTTTAAATTTAATAAAAGGTATCAGATAACTGACACATACTTTCTCCCAACAATATAAAAAAGGGTTAAAAGCTTCAAACATTAATGTCTTGATGAATCAGCCGGATAGATACCAGCTGTGCAGCGGGAGTTTGACCCTACGCGCGTCTGTGACTTTTAACAACGTACTGCGTTTACCGCTAAACGAAAAATTGAATTTTCTCCGCAACCACTTGACGTAGAGCAATAATTTAAAATACCGAATTATTTAGTTTTTTGAGCTTTATTTAATGGTGATAAGTAAAATTTATTTCAAGATAACAACTTTTTTGAAAATCCAAAAATTGATTTTTTAAACACTTTTTACTGTATAACTTTTGAAAGCGTATTTTCTCAGAGATGCGGGTGGTGTCATTTTATTCAATATTTTAATCCTAATAAACCACAAAATTTTAATCAAAATCGTTAGAGCCATTTTTGAGAAATTTTGATTTTTCACGTTTTTTGAGGGTTTTTGGGGGTAAACTACCCTTAAAAATAAAAAATTCAAAAAAATGAAAAAAACGCCTGGAATTATCATGGGTTTGGACCTACGTACCAAATTTCACCAAAATCGGACCATTGGGGCATTCTCTAGCTCTGTATACATCCAGACACACACACACACACACACACACACACACACACACACACACACACACACACAGACATCACTCCGAAAACCACTTTTTTGGACTCAGGGGGAACCAAAATGGATAAATCCACCAACAACTCAAATTCGAAAATTTTGACGAAAACAATACTTTCTCCATATACTATGGTATAGGAGGAGAAAGTAAAAATTGACAGCTAGATACAATTAATAAATCTTTATAAATCCGATTAAAACAAATTGTTTATTATTCGGGTGTCAAAGCAATTCTGATGTTGATAATCCATCGAGTTGATGATGCTTATGGATGACTTCGAGTTACCATTTGCAAATGAAAATAAATACTTGGTATAAATTTTTGATGAAAATTGCACATTGGTCCCTTATAATGTGGTCTGTTTTAAAATTATCATCACAGCTATTTTATTGAATCAATTTTCAAAATTTCAAAATTATTCTATAATAAAACTATTTTATACTTCTCTTATTGAATCGAGATTGACGTATGGTATTTTGTTATGGGGATCTGCATCCGAGTCTGCACTTTTACGCGTATTTAGATTACAAAAAAGGGCTATTAGCATAATAGCCGGTATAAACAGGAAAACGTCATGTAGGGCATTTTTAAAATCACTAAATTTCTTAACTTAATCGTCCTTTTACATGCATTAATATATTACAAATTTAAATTTTCTTCTATTCAAACCGGTGCAAACGCACATGCTCGTCATCGGCATATTCACAGACAAACAGCACACAGATTGGAATTGGCTGCAAACCCTTATGGAAAAGTTCCAGATCTGGCCAGATTAAAAAGTCCAGATCTGGCCAGATCTGGTTTTGGAACATAAAAACCAGATCTGGCCAGATCTGGCCATATCTAGCCAGATCTGGCTCCCAGATCTGGCCATATCTGACTCTCAGATCTGGCCAGATCTGGCCATATCTGGCTCCCAGATCTGGCCATATCTGGCTCCCAGATCTGGCCATATCTGGCTCCCAGATCTGGCCATATCTGGCTCCCAGATCTGGCCAGATCTGGATTCCCAGAGCTGGATATTTCATTTTAAAGACCTAAAACTTTACAATAGTAAAAAAAATTATGTTTCTAATGATCAATAAATTGAAATATAGTTTTTATTAAAACTGCATATTTTTTAAATCTTGTTTCACAATTTAACTAGTAAAAAATTATTTAGCAAATTAAATTTCAAAATTTGAAGTGTGTTACAGCGTCTGGTTTTAGCTCTGTGCAAAAAATTATTATAGAGTATTATTAAACTCAGACAACAGTTGATTAGGTACGGTATATGATCTTCAATATTAAAAAGTATCATGTTAAGTCACACTATACATGGTGTCCCATAAGTAAAACCAAACTCCGGGAATAGGTTATATGGGTCAAAATAAAGAGAAAATCTAAATAAAATGTTTCCAAAAACGCTTTGTATACCAGATATCCGCCATTTTGTATTTTTTACAAAATAATTGTAATCTTCAACATTTTTTCACTGATCTTTATAAAACTCGGTAAGTATGTTTAAATAAAAGAGACCTACTGTAGAAAAAAATTCAACGTGTTCCAATTAAAAATTTCAAAATGGCGGACGTTTTATTTTTTACCGTTTTCTAGCCTTTTTAGATTAAAAGTTTAAAACATCCTCAACTTTGAAATTTTTAATTGGACCACGTTGAATTTTTTTCTACAGTAGGTCTCTTTCATTTAAACATACTTACCAAGTTTTATAAAGATTGGTGAAAAAATGTTGAATATAACAATTATTTTGTAAAAAATACAAAACGGCGAATATCTGGTATACGAAGCGTTTTTGGAAAAAATTTACTTTTTATTTTCTCTTTATTTTGACCCATATAACTTATTCCCGCAGTTTGGCACTTTACTTATGGGACACCCTGTATGTAGATTCGAACACATACCAGTGAGGTTATCATTGAAAGTACAATCGAAAATCCGACAATATGGTACTCCAAAATATCTGGTAGAAATTTGTAATAATACTTTATCTCAGCGGTTTGAATTACTTTCTTAACCAAATGAATTTGTGAATAATATGTAAATAAATGAAGTAAATAATACTATTTCAAAGATTTGCCCTAATAATAATGATTTCAAAAGACTGATAGGCTACATATGTTGTATGTACAAATCATTAAAGATTTCCTTCTTTAAATATTTTAATGACAATTTTTATAATGACATATTCACAATAATTTTATTGTTAATTGATAAATCAGTCCATTTGTAACTCAACTACACAGTATGGATTCAAAAAATATTTCCGCCCATGGTTGGCGTCGGTTGCTTTAGCTGGATTCTCGTTGATTCTTAGCTTTCCAAGTTCTTGGGCAGACACCTGAAACCAAAACAGTTTATCATCAGTATGATTAATAGGTAAAGAGGAAACTGCCACTGGCAAGTCCACTGGAAAAGTAAAAACAGGATTTTTATGGATATGTAAATAATGAAGTGCTTGTTTTTTCTAAAATATGGGTAGGTTAACTATATTTACCTGATAACATTACAGGCTCATTAGTGACTTACAAGTTTTAATGTAAAACAATAAGGGTAATCTACAATACCATTAAACTATGTAGGCTTAATCGACTTACCATATTGATTATAGGATTTTGAAGGGAGTTTCATCACTACAGCACCCAATGACGATCCCATCAACCATAATAATTCTTTCTTGTATAATTCAGTCACTGCTTCCTTCTGAAACAAATGTAGCCTACATGTTGATTCGCTTTAATGTAGATTAGATGGTGAAAGTTCGTTACTTTACACTCCATCACTATTGACGATGTTTTATATTTTGATTTTGAGATTTTTCGTATGGTAGGCTAATTCTTTTAACAGTTGTACAAATAGGCCTAAATCATAGTTAGGCCTAACACCTGTTTGAGTAAATAAAAAAAAAAAAAAAAACATTTTGAATATTAAAAAATGTAGGCTAATAGATAAAAATAGGCAAAATGTTAACTGCAAAAAACTGTAGTAATCGAATAACTAAATAATAAAATAACACAACTTTGCAGGTTATGGTAGGTAGGCCTACCTAAAACTCCAGTTTAAAACACCTTCATTGACATGTAACCTAGGATAAAAATAACTCATGAAAATTTCATGAAAACGACAAAAAAAATTTATATCAATAACATATTCTTCAGGCTACACATTAAAAATACAACATCAAATAGGCCTAGCCTTTAAAACATTGTATGACTCGATAGTGTTATGAATTTGATTGCTTCATTGAATAGGTTAATAATTTTTTATAAAATTAAAATATCAACCATGGATTCGGATAACGATCTTTCACCATTTATACAACTTAAGTTCACAGATAAAATTACTTATGTGAAATAAAGAAATAATAAACAGAGGCCCTACTAAAGCCGCGTCCGCAGTGACCGAACATTCAAATGGCGAACACAAAATACCAACGTACAATTTTTTACCATATATGATTTACTGTACATTTGAAATAAATACCAAACAACAAACAAAAGAACAATGTTCGGCTAACATGTTTCGCCAGTGAGGATGCGGCTTTAGAAATAGGAGAGAAAAATAAAAAATTATGGTGGGAGGCAGATAAAAAGTAAATCCATTTTTTTAGTTGGATAGATGCACAGCTTAAGAAAAACAATTTTTAATAGCATAAACACGGTTAAAAGTCATAGCTTGCCTAACGGTGCCTTGGTACCTTCAAAACAATAAAGTAACCTCGAACCCAACCTATTGTATTACTGCAGTCTTAACTATCAGTACCTACAAGCAAAAAACCCAATGAATAAGTATAATCTATCAAAATACAATCATCTCGGGCAAACTAGAACCTCTTTAGCCTATTTAGAATTATTTTCAACCTCCTTGGAAATATTGGTCCAGGCGAAGTTGATTAGCACTTTAGAAAAAACCCATATGTTCACTCAAATAGCTTTATTATCATATTTCACCTTTAGTTGAAGCGATAAAAAAATTACTGGCACCATACCTCTTAAGTGTATAACTCTTAAGTACGGTATATCAGTACATACCAGTAATTAAAATTCTAGGCCTACATTTAACCTCTAAAAGTAAAAGTTTACAAAATTTTTGTAATTTTTTCTCTAAGAACCTATGCAAATCGAAACTTTGGTGCACAGATTGCGATGTGATATATCCAAGCTAATATACTGTAATATACCATAATACAGTTCAAAGGTCTAATTCTGTATGTCTAAATTAAGTAAAAGACTATTCCAACTCTGCAATACGTAAACTATACAATAGGCTACAGAAAACACTCTCTTAATCGACTCTAATGGGAGTGCAGTTTCATAACTGGGATACGATACTATTGAATGAAAATATCAATCGATCAAATTGATATAGGCCAATCATATCAACTTACATATCAATTCAATCTATACCTAAATAACCAAGACAATTACTGTAACTATAATAGTAATTTGTAGATACCGTATCTGTATTTAAATTTTCATTCCCACATTTACATTAATCAACAAATACAACCTAACATAGACGCTAATAATTTATATCAACACACTATAAAAAATAATAGGCCCTAATCATAATGAAAACTTAGAGCCAAATTTTAACAAAGTATTATATATAAGTTTAAGAAAAACAGTTTTACCTATGTATCATACTTCAATGAGATCAACTCTCACATAATAAACTTTCCTGCTGGGCATAGGCCTAGATTGGTTCTTCATATTAACGGAGATTAGTTTGGGTTATGATAGTTAGCCTAGTTAGATTAGAAAAAAATTGTCAGTCTAAAATTTGTATTTGACAGTAGGCCTACATTTTCAATCTGATACGATATCAATTGATCGATATTTTCATTCGGTAGTAAGTTATCGTAGCCCGCAGTTATGAAACTGCATCCTCTAACAGAACCTAGCCTAAGTCGGATAACCTAAAAGGGCGTTTTAAGTGGAAAAAACTTCAGCAACAATAAGTTTATATGATATAAAAAAGAAAATATTAAACTTAGCCTATATCTGTAAAACAAAGAGAACCTATCAATTATAATAATCAAATCCAAACAAATGCAAGAAACAAGCATAAAATTAAGCTATTGGTAACAATAAAATATTATGAGTTTCCCGTATGATTCATAACAAGGTTTACTTGATTGGGATACCCGAGTCTATTTCAATAAAGTAAGCAGGCTACCATATGAGAGCAGATGAAGTCTCTCAATTTCCAGATAATTAAGGCTGATGGTTAAACCGACCAGTTTCAATTTTCAAGGCGGATGAACTGATTTCTATTTGTACTAGGACAGAGGCGGATAAACCGAGGGTCAGTTGATCAAGAAAGGGTTTAACTAGGCCTAGCCTACTGTATTTCTAAGTAGAACTAATTCCTATGTACATCGACTCAAAGAAAATCAGTTGTAACATAAATTCAGGAAGTATCTATCTAAACATTAGTCCAACAGCCTAAGGATGCATGAGCTGTAAGTTTATTCTCTGAAGAAGTTTTAAAACCTAACCTCAAATTTAATAGCTGCTACCATTGACTTTGTACATAGTCAATGCTGCTACAGATACATAAAGAATGGCTGTGAGAATCGAGGATATAATGAACTTAACTCTTTAAACTGACCAATAGATTTCATGTTTTCTACTGATATTTACTGTTAAGAATCAATTCTCTTTCTTACCTGAACATGGAAAATCCTGACATTAAATTTGTAGCCCAGTCGACACTGCAGTCGTCCACACGAACACAAACACTACAAGACTGGTTATAATGAAAATACCGTAGCCTACAGATTCTTTCGATATTATGAAAACTCAATAAAACATTAAAACTAACTGTTTAGACGTTGAAAAGCGAAGATAAAGAAATAAAGTAACAAAATAAACAGAATGCCGTCTACAAAAGTAATTGTTTGTGATTTGACAGACGACAGTTAACCGCCGTCCTCCTTGTCTTATTTCTTCTTCTTCCGCGCTGCAAGATTCAATTTTTCGGAATTTCTCATTCGTCCAAAAGAACACGAGCAATATCAGATGAACCAATCGGTGAACTGTTAAAGAATATTAACAAAACGTTGACACGATTTGGCACACCAAAAGTTTTGAATTCGAATGGAATACAGAATAATGTAAACACTAGAATATTTACTAAAAATTTAATGGAAATTCACTAAAACTTTCAAAATTTTGCAAAAAAATGATTGTTGGTATTTTTTAATGTTGTATTATTATTAATTATCAAAATGTAGATAAATAAAAAAATTTTATCCTAGAAAAATTACCAATAATTAATGATTATTAATTTTAAAAAACCCTCTAATACATAAATGTATAATAAATAAAATAAATGTAGGTATATTTTTTATATCATCATTGTAAAAATTTCTAATATTTAAAAATATATACCCAAAATTACTTTAAAATGCTTAGTTTTATAAAAGGTAAATGATCCCATATCTAACTTTTTCCCAGATCTGGGAAAAGTCCAGATCTGGCCAGATCTGGAACGAATCCATATCTGGCACACAGATCTGGCCAGATCTGGAATGAACCCAGATCTGGCAGCCCAGATCTGGCCAGATCTGGAATGAACCCAGATCTGGCAACCCAGATCTGGCCATATCTGGCACTCAGATCTGGCCAGATCTGGAATGGATCCAGATCTGGCATCCCAGATCTGGCCAGATCTGGCACCCAGATCTGGCCAGATCAACCCAGATCTGGCCAGATATGGCCAGATCTAAAATCCAGATCTGGCCAGATCTGGAACCTGCCGACTTTTTCATAAGGGAAATTACACCAAAATATTGGTCCACGATTATTTAACAAGTTACCCAATCACATCAAAATTCAAGACGGTCTGAAATTATTTAAATATCTATTAGAAACATGATTAAAAGAAAATGCTTTCTACTTGGTTGGGTGAGTACCTGGAGTATCAGGATTAAATCTTTTGTTTTTGTTTCACTTAACATAGTTAATTTTAATTTAATTTTTTTTTAAATGTGCAATTAAATATGTTAAATTAAATATGTAACTTATATTCAGCATGACATTTATACAATTTGCAATTGTACACACACTGTCGGTTTATGTTGTTGCGATGCGATAGTTCGTATTGTTCTTACTTGAAGGGGATCGCCATGTTGGCTGCTCTTAACGTTAGGAAAGTGTTTATTTATAATGACAAGTATCTTAGAATAATGGATATAATTAATAAAAGATTTGATAAATATTATTCTGTCTCTTGATTAGTAGTGGTGTTTATATATATATTGCGAGTCTCGTGCCTCCGGTACATATTGTTATACATGGGGCGTACTGAGAGGTACAAATGAGAAGCACAAGACTGCTCAAAATAACGTGTATTGAAAATAATAGAAAGCAAAATACAAAACCAACAAGACGATAATTAATTTAGTAAAACAGTTAAGAATTAAGTTTGCCCTTTTCTAAACAAAACAACAAGAAGAAAATGAGTATTAAATGTTAACTGAATTGACTCTAGAATTTGGAATACAAAATGGCTTGAAACTTTAGTTATCTTTTACTTATGTTAATTATAAACCAAAACTCTTACTTAAAATATGGTAATCCTTTTTTCACCGAAACACAACGCAACACTCACTACACGCACACACTCCACTTAACTTCGCTACCCCTAATTTCCTAATGATCTTCTCTCCTTGCTGTCCCATCGCTCGTCCCTCCTTTTCCGTCTCCCACCATGGATGATTGATGGCTCCTCATTGGTTGATCACTGATAGGGTGTGTGGCTTAAAGGTTGTTCGCACAGTTCTTGGAAGCATACCCTACCGGGACTGTCTTTGCTCTCGTCAGCTGGGAAAGGACAGATGAAAGACGATCTAACGGAAAGCTTCACTTCGTTCACACCAACGGAATGACACAGTGTAATGTGAACAAAAGAATTAAGTTATCCGAGATCGGTGGGATAGAAAGACAGACGCAGGCAGAGCCAAAGAATACTCTTGTCCGACTTTTGTCACTTAGTTACAATATCTATCTGTTTTTATCTGTATCGTGCTATTTCCAGGTCAACTTGATGGGTAAGCTAATCTAGGCTAATATGTTATCTAGGCCTATGAAATAATAAGACTATTTTGTTACAACAATTTAAATTTATTACCTATCTGAAATACAATTCTAATTTAAATTTATGCTTGATTATTTATAAATTATAATGGATACAAAATGATGTGGGTGATTTCAGTCCTTATATTTCTCGCTTCACAATTATAGCTAAATGTCTATCAGCTGGGTCTAACAATGAAATACATTCAGACTCTTTCTCAGGGAGGGGAACTCGTGCTGACAAGCTAACTCAATTTTTATATTCAGTTTGGAAATAGAAATTAATATCAGGAATAAATTTTGAATCTTTAAAAGAATGTCAATTGTTCACAAATGTTAGGGATAAAATACAGTTCAAGTCTATTGTCTTCTTGTCACTATCTTGGATGTTGATGATGGGTGGATCTTACCAATTCTGCTTCAGATACTTCTTCGCCCAGTACTATATATATTTGGGAATAAATAAATTTAAAATGGGATTGAATTTAATTTAGTACTGTTTGGGCAATGTCCCTATTATTTGGTACTAGAATAAAGCTCTAGTCCAGACTGGGGAATTTATTTAAATGGAGGAACTGTGTCCTTATAAAATGTAGATGCTAACACTAGGGAAGCTGGATCAAGAAGATAGATTAGTGGTGTCTCTCTGGGGTTCACACATGTTCTTCATTGTTGACTGTTAGGGGTTCACACATCTTGAAGCACAAACACTTAGCACAACACTGGATAATGTGATTTTGATTAATTGTTAAATTTGGTTTTGAATATATATATATATATATATATATATATATATATATATATATGTATATTATATAAAATGTTTTGATTTGTATTGCAACTCTTTTACACAATAAATAATTACTTAGGCAAGTGGGCATTTTATTGGAATATTTCTTTAATTTAAAATCATTTGATCATATTTTAAATGTATTTCGGATAAAATAATAAATTATTGATATTATGATAATTATGTTCTAAGGGGTGATAATGAGGGATATTCTTATATACTAATATTAGCAAACAAAGTGATAAACGCATAAAATCATTTTGGTTTAATACTGAATTACCATCTGGT
>JAQYXR010001155.1:0-40275 GCA_030545055.2 Neoaliturus tenellus | reverse complement strand
CTGACATAACGTAGGTCATGGTCATGCCTAAACTAAAATATTTAGCAATTTTGCGATTCCTCTCAATCCTCTCAGAGTTTTCTCCAAAGTCCCCGTGTCCTTGGGGGCTTGGAGTGAAATTAGAAAGTAACGGCAAAATTGCCCAGGAAAGTCTAAAGTTTTATAACGTGACTGCCTAAACCGTCATCCATCACTCCTTAGAGGTCTTTGAACCGAAACAACTCCACCACACCGTGGAGCATTTTCAGCAATGAAAAATAATCATATCATTGTTCAGCAATGATATGATAATTTTTATAATTGATGATTTGAAAATTATGTAATAAAACCTCGAAACTATAGTAATCTTATGAGAATACTACAGGATTGAAGACCTTAAGGTAAATTAGCCTACTATTTATTAGTCTAATCAATCCAGGAGGCATTAACATAAATAAAACGTCATCGTGATGTCACGTATTCCTCAGGGGTCATTGATCTGAGACTGCACCACCCATTTGACACTACTCACGGTGTTATTAGGATTTTTAAATAAAAGTAGCCTTAATTTGTATGAATTATAGTACAAAATATTTTTTTTTCTGCAGACAAATTCAATAACTCCATGAGTGTTTATAACTAATAAATATTTACCTATTAGATGATAACCTATTACCTTTATTTAGGAAGGACAATAATCCAGTCTCCGTGATTATATTACCTAATAGATATTTGGGACATATACATATGTTCAATGCACTTGTTTGTCCATTTTGATCCAAATAATCACCAAAAGGAGTTTAAGATGAAAGTTTCTGAACACCCTGTAAATTCCAAAAAATATTTACAAATTAATGTGTGTGGCAATAATAAAAATATGTGCACTCTTAGTCGTAAGTAGAGCTAACACCATAACTTTCACTCACACAATTAGTTTCAACCTTTGTTGAATCTAAATTTGTATGAAATAAAATGTCCTAAATTAAAGACTTTTTCACTCAAAACTAAAGAATTTATGGCTTACTTAAATTTATTTTATTTACTACATTGGTAGTTCAATATCCCTAACAAGATAGATAAAGGAAAAACTCAATGTGTATAAATAAATAAAATAAAAAATAGTGGTTAAGTTAGCAATTTCTAGAATGACAATTTCTTTAATACATATTGTCAGGTAAATGTTTTACGCGTATTTGAGAGTTTTATTTAAGTCAACCATTTATCCAGTGGTTATTTATTTGTACTCGATATTAACTTGGTAATATTTATTTGTTACTACGACGGTGGCCTCAACAGCAATAATCTGATACCAGATCGGCGTGTTGCATTATTGAAAAGCTTCCAGATATTTCCCTTGAGTCTGTATCCTTTCTTTATTATATAATGTTTCCATACTTGTTTCGAGTTATGATCTGTAATATTTGTATTTATGACATAACTTACTTAAATGTTATAGACTATTGATATTGTTTAAATACAATGTTATACCGGGTGTCCCAGACCACCGGTACACACCCTTTTAAAATCTACAAAATTAATTATTCACGAAAACAAATTGTGCCATTATAGGTAAACCGGTTGCGCTCTATCCATTGATGATAATTTCAATGTACAGGGTGTACCAGAAGTAACGTACCCAGACCATGAGTCGTTAATTTAAATACGGACCCCCACTTTTTATGGTATTTTTTGATTCTAGATTTTAGATTCTAGATTCTTAAGACTACTTTGTAATTTAATGTGTATCCCTAATCATAACGGTTTGGGAGATAATGTAGGTCAAAGTTTAATTTTTCCCCATATGAATAACATTGAGCTAACTTAACATCCATTATCTCTGTAAATTTCCCGTTAAACTAAAAATGCCTAGCATAAAAATACCTTAGCTTCTTATTTTATACACTTTAGCATCATAAATTATTAGTTTTGTCATAAATAATTGAATTTTTCAGTGAGTTTGACAATATGGTGAAAAATTATTTAAAATTTTTATAAACTAAAATTAATTAGGTGAAAATCGATATTTTTAAATGAAATCTTATCTAAAATGAGGTATCAAAAAAAAGATATTTTTATGCTTGGACAGTTATGTAAAAGATAAAAGTTTTAGTGTTAATGGATATGGCAATTTGCTCTATGTTATTCTTATGGAAAAAAAAATCAAACTCTTATCTCCATTATCTTCCAAACCGTTATGATTAGGGATACACATTAAATTGTAAAGTAGTATTAAAACTTTGTCTAGAATCCAAAAATGCCATAAAATAGGGGTGGTCGTATTTAAAATTAATGACTTCCGGGCTGGTAGGTTACTTATGGTACACCCTGTACATTGAAATTATCATCAGTGGATAGAGCGCAACCGATTTATATATCATGGAACAGTTTGTTTTTGTGAATAATGAATTTTTTTAGATTTTAAAAGGGGTGTACGGGTGGTCTGTGTCACCCGGTATATTAGTAAAAGAAAATAAATCCCAATTTCGTAACTATTCATTTGTGAAGAATCGTTACGTTACTGAGATGTTTATGTTAATGATAAGTGATATAATCTGCAAAGGAAATACAAAACAGTTGGTACTTACAGAAATAATAGAAGTATTATTACTGTTCTCACCTGTAACATAAAACAATTATTTTAATGCACACGACCTTAAAAAGTACCATTTTATGGATTAAATTATCATGACAATACAAAAATAACTTAAGGGTAATGGCATAATCTCAGTGATTTTGAGTTCCGCCGGGCAACAGTGTGTAGAACCGCTGTAAGAGCGCATTCATCGTCTTGACTTTTTCAACTGCAACTACTCTTTCAAGTTGCAGTTGACAATATCGAGATGACGAAAGCGCTCCTGCACCAAAAACCTACACAGTGTTGCCCGATGGACCCCAAATCACTGAAATTATATGATTTCGGCACACGAACATCACTATCTCTGTTGAATTTTTAAATATATTGGTATTAAATAATATTACTTTGTTTCTGACATTGATCTAAATCATCAATTTAAACTACAAAAATAATTTTGTATTGTATTTCATGTAAATTATTACAGAGTAGGTAAGTTATAATACACATGCATACATTAACAACATATTTATATATAAATATGCTCTTTTCGAAATTTTTTCTAGGTTATAAGATTTATCCTTCGTTCAAGTGTTTCAAACAAGGCTGAAGAGTGAATAAAGACTAGAAAATAAAGAGCAAATTGTGTCATTATAGAAAATTGTGCCATTATAAAATGCAAAAAAATAAATGAGTAACCAAATACCATCATGGTATCATACTAGTCCACATAAAGCTCTCCTTTGTCCAAAAAGAAAGATTGCATAATTATTTATGTTAGTGGGGAGGGAGTAAAATATATTTTAATTTTTTCATGTAATATGTAAATATTAAAACGGTTTGGAAAAATCGTTATATTTTTACTTGTAAAACCACTTTTGTCACATTTTTATTGCTTTTGTGTCAAATACGACCTGAGAATTACCAGTAGTTCATTAAAGTATATTGTATCGTCATATTTAATGTATAGGCCTAACTTAATACAAAATTTCATATATTATAAAAAGTATATTTACAATATTAATTTACATATCGTTTAGTTGTACTGATAAGCTGGAGAACATATTTTGGATTTTAAGCCAGGAGCAAATTGAGTAGCAGGTGTTCTAAATATCTCACGAGTATCGTAAAAAATTTTCAGCTGACTTGCGTTAGCGTCATTTCCATTATAACATTACTTCCATCAAATGCCGAGCTAAGAGTAGAACCTACAATGCAATATCACTCCTGAATCCTTAAGATGTGCATTGATGATCGGGTTTGAATTTTGATTCATGAGTTTAGTTGTAATATGTTCCCATTGTGTATTGCTCCAGTCGTAGATAAAGTTAACAACAGATGAGTTTGATGGCAAAGTAGTGAAGAGGTCTTTCATTCATCACCACAGTCTGTATCCCCGTGCCCCGTTCCCCGTTCCCCGGCCAGGCTGCCGCTGTTTCCACAGCCACATCGCGCTGACTGCGCCTAACAAGCTCGCCACTGCGTGAAGCTCCTCTCATCTTCTGAATCAATATTGCACCAAGCCTCTCTAATCTTCAAACACTTGAATTTCTGTTTCAAAATTTCTTCTGTGTCGTGGTCTGTTTCGACGAACGGTACCGAAACTATATCCAAGTTACTAATTCCAACCTGTGTCCAATGTTATCGAAGTAGAGGTTTGTGAGTGTAAGATAATTAACTCCATTTTAGTTCTTAAAATATCAAAGATTCAATAATTTTTGTTTTAGAGGAAAATGAGTTTTTTATCCAAAATGAATATTTATCAACATTACGAACCAACTTGAACCAAACAAGTTTAGTCTCAACAGTAAAGTATCATAACAATTTCAGTAGTATTTTTAAAATGTATTTTTGTCAATTTCATAATAATAAATTTTAGCTTGAAAAATATTATAATAGTAGTTTATGCAATGATTGTGTTATGAATACCTTTAAAGTAGTGTGTTTTGGTTACTTCTGGACCGGAAGTCGTGCCATCTGCCCGAGCAGCTGCTCGAGCAGATGGCGTCAGATGCTGGGGTGCAGATGGCGAGAGCATATGCCGTCTATTTGAAGTAGAATTGGGCATGAATTAAGAGTTAATTTAAAACTGAAATTTAACAGTTATAACTGGGGCTTGGAAAGTATGTCAAGGTCATCCAGAGTAAGTTTTAAAAAATTCTATCCAACTATCACCAGAAATAGTTTTAAGTTGAAGTAGTTGGTGATAGCGGGATAATTGATTTTGTGCCATGGGAGAGGTGTTTCTCGTTTGAAAGTTGGCGATCGAATGAGAAGCGCCGCCTAGGGAGAGGGCTTATAAAATGGCAACCTTCCCCCCACCACCCCTTCCCCCACTCCTTTAGACCAATAACCGGTCGCCGACTCTATGTGGTGAAACTGAACTAGACATGGCGGCCGCCATGGATAATTCTAACCTCAAATCTTAGCTCAGCTGAACAGAATAGAGAAGGATGAAGTAGGAATTGTGGTTAGAGCACTTATATAAGGAATAGTGGGGGTAAAATAAAAAAACTTGCTGAACACAGTCGATAGGTGTAACAAGTTCAAAATTGTTGAAGTGTAACATAGAATGCAAAATGTTGTAAATAACACTATCATCAACATTAACCTGCGAAGTCTTTGAAGAGTATAATGGGTTAAAACTGTACTTCTTCCTAAATCTATTTAAATTAGTTCTACACTTTGAAATTGAAGGTTTAGAAGTATTCCGTAATATGTGTTGTGTTCGCAAAAGCTTTAACTTTAAACATTGTGCAACCATCATAACTGATGTGTTACATTTAGAAGTTAAAAGAAGACTGAGATATAAAATGAAGTGTAAAAGAAATTGAAAACAGAACACTATAGTAGTAATATTGAGGTTAGAATTAACTAGACTCATTTAATGAAGTGGCTAGGAAGCCACATGCTGATGAATGGTAAATTGCATGTTAGAAGTAACGAAGTAGTCATAAAGTAAAACTAATGAGAGGTGATGACTGTGTGGATGCAAGGCAATGAATGTTCGCGGCGCGATAAACTATCCCCCTTTTATAGAGGCAGTAATAACCCAAGCCAAATGCCGGCAGATGCCGACCAACTACCTGGTTTTATAGCGCAATTACTCCGGGCAGCTGCCGGACAAATGGTAAGAGAAGTAGGGGGTTTTGGGGCAATGACCGGAAAGGTCAATGACCCCCCCCCCTCCCCCCCTTCCCCCCCCTCCCCCCCCTCCCCCCCCCGAAAAAATGGAGCACCCCCCCCCCTTCCCCCACCACTCCTTCCCCCACTCCTTCAGGCCAATGACCGGTCACCCGGTCATCGTCGGTCGCCGACTCTATGTGGTAAAACTGAACTAAACATGGCAGCTGCCATGGATAATTCTAACCTCAAACCTGCTGCGCATGCAACGAGTTCTCCGGATCGGAATAGTGACTATGCTATTGCGCATGCGCCTAGTCCTGTATTACTCACTTTAGCGCTACTGCACATGGATAATTCTAACCTCAAACCTTGGTTTGCGTTGCTGTGCATATGCTGCTCCCCACTCCTTCGCCTTCCTTTTACACTGCTGCGAATTGGACTGGATTGAACACTGTACTGGAGTGAAACAACTTCCCCCACCATTTGAGAACCCGAGGAGCGATACGAGCCCGATCTTCGCGTCAGTCGTCAACAAACTTTCATAGCGAAAGGTTGTTGGCGACTCAGCAAGAGGTTTCAAATATATAGTAGGTATATATATTTATATATTTGAACTTCTTATACTATGTTGCGTTTTTTTAAAACAATGTGGTATGTGTGTGTGTGTGTGTGTGTTTAGTTGTATTTAATTTAAGAAATAAATTGCGCATTGCGATGTTAGTTTTAAGTTTGGTTTAGCATTAAGGTGTATTAATTTTTAAGAGGTTTTTAGCATTAAGGTGTATTAATTTTTAAGAGGTTTTTAGCATTAAGGTGTATTAATTTTAAGAATAATGATGGTATTTGGTTGTGTTGAATTATTTGGTTTTTTAATAATGATGTGTTGTTAGTTTTAAGTGTTGCTAATACTAATTAATGTTGTTTTGCCTTACAGCTAGATGTTAGGGGGTAGATTAATGTAAATTCAGAAGTTCGGTTGAACTTCACTTAGAAGGGGTGGGACATCCGTAAAATGCGGACTAGGTTTTTGCATTTTGTTTTGAATATAATGGGTGGGATTAGTTTGGGTGGGGGTTAGAGTTGCGTTTCTGCATTAACTGTTCCAGTTCCCTGAAATTAATGGTTACGCTTTGATGCGGACCGGAAGTTACGCTTTGATGCGGACGGCCCAGGGACCTCCCTTGCAGAACGTAACTAGTGGGTTGGGAGTGGGAACCGTTAGGCAAACAGGGTGGTGGGAACAGTATTACTGTTCCATCACCTTGGATCATTATAAATCTTGAATGACCTTGACCCACTTTTGGAAGGGTCAATGACCCCCCCCTCCCCCCCCCTCCCCCCCGAAAAAATGGAGTCGATCCCCCCTCCCCCCACCTCCCCCCTCCCCCTCCCCCCCCGAAAAAATGGAGTCGATTCCCCCCCCTTCTCCCACTCCTACCCCCACTCCTTCCCCCACTACTCCGGGTGAACGACCGGTCATGACCTGAAAAATTAAAATGGCTATAACTTGATAACGGATTGACGGATTTGGACAAGCGATACATCATTGAAAAAGTCTATGTAAGACAAACATTTTGGTAAAAGAAGAATTTGGTTATTTTATTTTAGTCAAAAGTTATGCGAATTATTTTAAATAAAATACCTTCTCTTTCCCCTTTTCCCCCACCTCCAGGTCAATAATCAGTCTCGGCCAGCTGCTACCCCTCTCATTTGCATATTGTTATAAAAGACGCACCGACTGCGGCTAACCTTTCATTCTGATTCCAGACGTTACGCTGCGAACTTGGAGCCACAACCATGTCATCTCTGCCAACTACAACTTCTACTTTAACTTCTACTTCTACTTCAACTTCTACTACGGCTGTATCTGCACCTAAGAAAACTCTTCGTCTGAAAAATCCTCCTGACTGGTACAAGAAGCAACTTGGATCCCAACCTTCAACTTCTGGAGCTATTCTTCCGCCAACCAACACTTCTAGACTTCGCAGTATTTTTTCACCACCTTCACCTTCGCCTTCAAACGACTCCGCACCACCATCAACTATGATGCCGCCACCGCAGAAGCCAGTTCCCCGTCTTAATACCCCTTCAATTGAAACTATTGTTCATCGCCTTAGTACACCCATCATCCCACTATCACCATTGCCTCCTACCCCACCACTTACTATGCCTGAAGACCACACATATCATAAAACTAAATCCACTAAGCCTACTCCCAACCTGCTCCTAAGCCTGCTCCTTCAGAGCAATTTCAATTATTACAAGAAGAGCGTCGTAGGGCATTTAGCCGTCCCACTACTTGCCCTGAAGTGCTCACTAGGGGAATTAAGAAAGGATCAGCTTGTGGTAGGAAATGTGTTAAAAACGAAAGTTTTTGCATGTACATGTCGTAAAACACCTTTCTGAACCACAACTGACAGAAACCCCCACTATTGAATACCAATCCAAAATTATTGGTGTGAAAGGAAATAGGCTTAAGAGAGGCTGTGTTTATTTTTTTGAAAGTGTTATTGACAATGAACACATTTTGGCAAGTTGTAACGGCGAAAAATATAATATTAAAGTAATTGAATCCTTGCGCAAAGAGAAATCTGTTTATGAGTTAGACTCTAAAGACTATCTCCTCAGACACAAAGTGGATGGTATTACAAGGTGGGGGCGTAGAAAGTAAATTCACATAGTTTTTTTCCAAATTGTTGTTTAAAAAATAATGGGGGAAAAACACAATGCGTTATAGCATTGTGTTTCTCCCCCCATTATTTGTTAACACTCTAAGTCTCGTGACCTACTAACCTACTTCCATCCGAGTAGTAAGAAAAGTACTTCCCCCACTCCTTTGGGTTGATGACCGGTCAAGGTCAGCTCTTACCCCTCATTTGCATACTGTTATAAAAGCGGAGCGAGCGTTGGTCACTCATTCATTTTGCTTCTACATGCCGCTCTTGTTGTTTCGTTTCTGCTGTTTACAATATTACCTGTTTCAAAATGCCTCCTCATGTGAATGACCATCTTAATTCTTCCGAAATTTCCGATGTTTTTCTACAACCTGAAGACATTTTAAATAATGATAGTGAGAGTGAGGACGATGATGATTACACTGTTGAACTTAGTGAAGAACGTAAGGTTATAGCAATTGATCCACAATTTCCATTTGATACAATAGAAAAGTTTATAGCCGAAGCTAATAAATGGTTAAATTTAGGATGTTATGTACGAATTGACTCTTTTATATTGTATGGTGATAGTCATTCTTTCCTTTTCACACCAAATGACAGAGACCGCATGTTGCAAGTGGGCACAATCTATGATGGAGTGCTACGAAACAAGGGTGTGGACACTGGCGGCTATTTTCTTGCACAACTAGTGTAATAACAAATTACCCTTCCCCCACGTAGTGAAGAAGGAAAAGAAATATTAGGAATCTAATTATAATACTTCCTTCCACATATAAAGAAGAGGGGGAAAGGAGTGGGGATTATAAAGTGGTGGGGGAATGTGTATAAATGCAGGTTGTTTCAAGAGACTTTTATTATTATTGTGGCTTTAGCAGAAACAACATGGAGTTTAAATCTTCAGCAAAAATAAGGAATAATATAATAAAGAAAGAGATTCGCAAGAAAGAAAAGATTGAACTTATAAAATTACAACTTATAATACCTTCCATTGAAATTGGATGTAGCAAAATAAAGACTTTGGTGAAAACTAACGAATATTTGTTACAATTGCTAAAAACAATCGAAGAGTTGAAGAGCAAGAATGGACATTCTACATAGTAAAATTTGAACATTTTAATATAAATAAGTAAACCCAAAAAAGTAGATGTAGAATAGAGAGCAAGGAATAGATCACTTTGTGGTAATGGGACTAACATGCCACTTAGTGCTCTATTCCTCGTTCTCGCGTTAAATTGGATTACCTTGACCTATTTGTTTGACTGTTAGAATTTGGTTAACACTGTTGAATTTCAGTTTGAAACTAACGTTTATGTTTGTTCTACTGTTAGAGTTTTTTATTACTGTCGAACTTTAGTTTTGAACTAACTTTTAATTTATGCGAATTTTTAGTTCAACTCTAGTTAATTTATGCGCAAATTTAGTTCAACCAAGTGCCTGTGCTCTAGCCATTTCCACTCCAACATTTGTTCTTTTAACATCTGTCCCATAACATCTGTCCTAACAGATGTTAAAAGAAAGTTTGTTAAAGTTTGAATATAAAGAAGTATATACTAAAACTCCAATGGGAATAAAGAACACGAATGAACAATTAGTTTGTAGAAGGTTAATATTTTGTTGAAAATGTTTGATTTCCTAGGATAGTGAAGAGGATGAAATAGTGGTGGGGGAACCATTATAATAGGAGGAACGTGAGAGCCCACTTCATTTCTTGGTGAAATTTCGAAGAGTAAACATCTCAACATGTATCGTTGCGATAAATGTTCGGAATCGTTTCACGATGAAATTCTATTAGACTGTCATAAAGAACTAATTCACAACAACCCAGAAGAAAAACAAGAACAACAAGAACAACAAGAAGAACAAGAACAACAAGAACAACAAGAAGAACAAGAACAACAAGAAGAACAAGAAGAACAAGAAGAACAATATGAAATAACAGCAACATATTCAACTACTTTACCAAATCTACAAGTATTTGCATTACCTGGTAAAGTAGTAATGCATCATAAGATTCAAAATGAAAACTTGAAGCTAGAAGAATTTATTAGAGAAGCAAAACCAATTGTAAGTAAAACATTAAAGAAGAATTAAAAAGATTGAACTTTCTTAAATTTGGTTTACTACTAGAAGCTATGTTTATAAATGTACAAGAAGAATTATCACCAAGAGGATTCATAACAAAAAAACCGAACCATTAAGGAAAGTTCAACCATTGATTCAATAGTAGAGAACTGTATAGAAGAAATATTAACAAAAATTCAGGAACACGAAGGAAGAGGATCCGGATGGAGTCTTACAAGTATTGAAGTATTAGATATAAGAGTTCACAAACATGGATATGGACTAATGGGATCAAGTTACATTCCTCTGCCAAAAAGAATTGAAGATACAAAATCTTGTATTAATGTTAAAAATGAAGACAATGAATGTTTTCGTTATGCAATGACAACTAAATTTGTACCACATCATGCGAATAGACCTGACCAAGAATATGAAAATCAAAGATTTAGATACAATTTTCAAGGAATCACTTATCCTGTATCACTGAAAGATATATCAAAATTTGAAAAGAAAAATCCCGGTACGTCTATCAATGTTTTTGCATTAGATAGTTCAAACAAAGTGTATCCTTTACGTATTGCAAAAGAAGAGCTACCAGATCATACGGATTTACTACTACTAACGCGAAGAGATGTGTCTCACTATGTGTACATAAAGCAATTTGATCGTCTTGTTAACAAGCAACTTTCAAAAAATCGAAACAAAAAGATAATTTGCAAGAGATGTTTTAATTTTCAACGAGAAGGAAGAGAAGGAAGAGAATGGTTACAAGAGCACAAAAGACTATGTAACAATAATTATGAAGCAAAGATTAATTTACCTGCGGAAAACAGAGCATTCGTTAAATTTTAAAAGGTTCATCATCAATACCGTATCCCTATAGTTGTATATGCGGACTTTGAATCAACACTAATTCCTATAGAAGATGAAAATTGTGAAGCTAGAAAAGTGTCAAATATCAAATGCACAAACCAAATAGTTTTTGTTTAATGGTTAAATCAACATTATCAGAAGAACATTTAAACAGTTATGGATTAACTTCAGAACCTCTAGTATATCGTGGTGAAAATGTAGAAAAAATATTTCTTGATCACTTATATTCAATAGCTGGAAATGCACAAAGATTATATACAAATATGTACCAATGAAACCGATGGAGGAAGAAGAAGAAATTCAACATGAAAATGCAACTCGATGTTTCTTATGCAAAAATGATTTTACTATTGAGAATTATAAAGTTAAAGATCACGATCACCTCACAGGTTATTACAGGGGTGCTGCTTGTAATAAATGCAACTTGAGCTATCGTTTACCACTATTTATTCCTGTGGTTCTGCATAACCTCAGTGGGTACGATGCTCATTTTATAATACCTGAACTAGGAAGAGACGACGGTAAAATCGATGTGTTAGCTGAAACTTCAGAGAAGTTCATAAGTTTTTCCAAAGAAGTTGGAAACATGAAACTAAGATTCTTGGACTCCTACAGATTTATGCCGTCGAGTTTGTCCAAACTTTCAGAAAATTTAAGGAAACAAGATTTCATCGAAACAAAGAAGATTGTAAATAGCGACAAACTGGATTTGGTACTTCGGAAAGGTGTGTTTCCATATGATTACATAGACAGTTTAGAAAGATTTAATGAAACATCACTTCCGGCTAAAGAAGAATTCAAAAGTAAACTTTATGACATGGACATATCTCAAGAGGACTATGATCATGCATGTAAAGTATGGAACGATTTAGGATTTAGAACATTGGGAGAATATTCAGATTTTTATGTTAAATTGGATGTAACTTTACTATGTGATATAATGGAAGAATTTAGAAATACATGTTTTGCGGCATATGGATTGGACCCTCTTCATTCGTACACTTCACCTGGATTAGCATGGCAAGCTATGTTGAAAGAAACAAATTGTAAAATACAACTTCTTACTGATATAGATATGGTTATGATGTTAGAGTCAGGAGTTCGAGGGGATTGACGCAAAGCGTTACACGACATTTCAAGGCGAACAACAAGTATCTGCCCGATTATGATGCATCAAAACCAACAACATTCCTGGGTTATTTTGATGCAAATAACTTATACGGATGGGCAATGTCGAATCCCCTTCCATATGATAATTTTAAATGGATAGATCCAGAATCGATTGGAAACATAATGGATATACCGAAGCATGGTGAAACTGGTTACATTTTTGATGTTAATTTTGAATATCCTGAACATCTTCATGATCAACATTATGATTTACCACTTCTTCCGAAGACTGAAATTTCCCCTACTGGAAGATGGCCAAAATTAATGATGACTTTAACCGACAAGTCTCGATATGTTGGGACACTACTGGATGATACAACAAGCTTTAGACTTAGGATTGAGAATTACAAAAATTAATCGAGTACTACAATTTTCTCAATCTTGTTGGTTAAAACCTTACATCGACAACAACACAAGAAGAAGAGCCACCGCTACATCAAGTTTTCAAAAAGATTTTTTCAAATTAATGAATAACGCAATATTTGGCAAGACTTTGGAAAACAAAAGGAAACATAAGGATATCAAATTGGTAACTGATCCAGTAAAATTACAGAAATTGGTGCAACAACCAAACTTTGGTTCATCTATAATTATTAATGAAAATCTAGTTGTTATTTCCATGAACAAGAAGTCAGTTACAATGGATCGTCCTTTGTATCTTGGAATGTCAATCTTGGATATTTCAAAAACACATATGTATGAGTTTCATTATAAGAAGATGGTTAACTATTATGGAAGAGAGAACATTGGTATTGCATATATTGACACGGATGCACTAATTTACTGGATTAAAACAAATGACATGTATGAAGATCTACGCACCTTTATATATAAAGATGATTTCGACTTTTCCGATTATCCTAAGGATCATCCAAATTACGACTATGACAGAAATAAGAAAGTATTGGGAAAATTTAAAGATGAAACAAATGGTGTGCCGATGATGGAAATTGTAGCATTAATGTCCAAACTGTATTCATTTCAACTATACATAAACGAGAGGAACGAACATCAAGTCACGAAGAAGGCCAAAGGAATAAAAACTTCTTTCCTGAAGAAGAACGTACAGTTTGAACATTATAAAAGATGTTTGTTTGAAAATGTTGAAACAACTGCAACGTTCAACACTATTAGAAGTTATAATCATCAACTTTTTAGTGTCAAACAAACAAAGTGGGCATTAAGCTACAAAGATGACAAGCGCCATATTTTAGAAGATAAAATTAATACTTTACCATTCGGCCACTACTCTCTAAACCCTATCGACCAGTAAACCTATTCTTCGTCCTCTACCTTCTTCCTTTTTCCTTTCCGTAAAGAAGAGGGGACATGGCAAGCCCAATGCCATGTTCCCTCTTTTTTACACTAATATGAAATGGCCTTGACCTATATTCAAACTATATAAATGAGAATAAACTATTTTATGGATCAGTATTTTTACATGCGGTGTACAAGCAACATCTGAAGATGGAAAGTGTGAAGGACAAGATTGTAAATGAACTACATAAACCAGCAAGAAGAAGATTTCCAAGAAGAAGTAGTTTGACATTTATTATTACCCGTTTGTAATCTTCAGCGAATCCCAAAAGCAATCGTAAAGGTACATGAAAATCAAAGTGACCGTTGGAAGCTGGTGTTATAGTGTCTTTATCGGGGGCAACCCATCCGGCGGTGACTATTGAATTCTTCTCATGCGGTGTTAATGATGTTAATCCTTTCAATGTCGTTGTTAAACCAACCTTTTTTGTTGAATCAACCGTCACCCCTGATATTTCATATCTTATTTCATCAAAAAGATATGCCATCGGGTTATTTATAAAAGGAACTGTTGAAGCAGTTTTTCCATCCAATTTTAATACCGTCCTTCGATGTACAAGTAACTTTCACATGGTAACGTGTAAATATCTTGTTGTTGAATGGGAATCCTTATTTCATCGTTATTGTTTAATTTTGATGAAGTGTAAGGGTTGTGCGTGTGATATTCCTTCTCCCATAGTGTTTCGTCGAATGTTGGTCCTTGAGATATATCCAGGATATCCATCGCTGTTAAGTTTCAATCCAATCTTCTGTAGAAAACGAATGTTGTCCGATGTTAACTCTTCCAATGTCGAGGAGCTACTGAGCTCCCGACTCTTCTGTTGTGGTTTAAATGATAATCCCATGTTGACTTTTATGTTGCTGCTCTAATGTGTATCCGTATAGTAATTGTTTCTCCTCTAAAGTCAACACTATGACCGTCTTGATCCAATATGTTAAGTACGATGTCTGAAATGAAACTGGTGTTTAATGGTAGGTATATCAAGTTTTGTGGCTTCTCAACAATTTTAAAACCGGGAGCTACTGTTGGATAAAATGTATGTAAAATATGTTGATTAACTCCATCTCTATACGATCCGTGTATAATGTTGCACGTGACATCGATACTATTTACTTTCAATATTGTTACAGTTGAATCACCTGAATGAGTAGTTCCAGGAGTTAAGATTTTCTTTTTGGTATCTGTAAATCCAAGTAAACTGCCAATAGAGTTTTCCAAGCCAACATCAATATAATATTTGGAAGTTATTTCTGCTTTTAAAGTATTGTTGTTTCCTTTAACGGTGATATTGTCTTCTCCAAGTTGTTTCTGTAATAATTGGTTTATGTCATCAATTTCATATGCTCCAGTAGGAAATGTAATTATTTTCAATTCTGAGTATTTTCCTGAAGCATCCTTAGTTTCATAATAATGTAGTAAATTGTTCTTTCCTTCCGTAACATTGGGAATTGAGTTGTAGGTAGTCAATCAAGTAATGCCGCTTCCCATAATCTTTCCTTGGATAGACGCAATGCTGGGAACAGCGTACTTTTCAATGTGGATGAATTTCCACTCAGTGACACTGTACCTTAGTACCTTAATACTTGCAGACCCTGCAACTACGGAAGATAAACTGGAATGGCAACTACAGTTGGATAAAGTTGTTTGGAGAGTACCTCATGTAAGATTGGCCGATGAACATAGAATCCTATTATTGAGAAAGTTAAAATCTGACCGTGATATTGTGATGCCATTCCGAAGTTGGGAATTTCATGAATACCCTACACTACCTCAGACAGAACGACAAACATGGACCGTCAAGACATCAACTTACTTGGAACGAGCAAGGTACATAATACTCGGTTTTCAAACTAAGCGAAAAGATGTTATCACTGCAAATGCTGGTCAATTTGATCACTGTAAAATAAAGAATTGTAAAGTTTTCCTAAACTCTCAATTCTTTCCCTATGACAATTTGAATGTCATGTTCAGCAAAAAACGTTTTTCCATTTTATACGATATGTATGCAAGATTTCAATCGTCATATTATGGAAAGACTAATACACCACTATTATCACCTGACCAGTATTATTCCAAGGCTCCAATAATTGTAATCGATTGTTCAAAACAAAATGAATCGGTAAAATCATCAAGTGTGGATATAAAAATTGAAATGGAATTTGAAGAACCAGTAGCGGATGGAACTTCGGCATACTGTCTAATTCTACATGATAAAATAGTTACTTACACACCGCTGACCGGAATTGTGAAGAATGTACTTTAAGAAGAATTGTACAACAACTGCAAATTTTTGAGGTTAGAATTATCTGCTTTAATTTTTGAGGTTAGAATTTCATTTGTGAAAGACAAGTTGAAAACAAACAATTATGTAATTGTATAAATTTCAAGGATTTTACGAAAATATAAAAGCGAGAAATAATTAGTAGAAACTTCATTCTATCTTCAACCGTCGTATGGGAAACATCATTCGCAAGATGAATTCTACTAACGGAGAAGAAAATACACCTCTAATGGATGATAATAGTTCAGATATAGAAAAACAAGTTGAACGAGAAATGGACGAGTTCCTAAAATTCAACAAACATAAGAAGAGAGAAGAAGAAAAAGCTGAAAAAGAAGTAAAAAGGAAGAAGGTTGAAGTTAACATTACAACCAATATTTTAACAGAAGTATTTCTTCGGATTATCTACCCAATTTCTTCATGCATGACAAAAAGTATATCAGTTGGAATTTTAAAATCAAATTAATTTTGCCTTCGAGAACTGCACACCGAGTTGAGCCCCACGGTCATGGTGGATGAGACTGAAGTTGCGGAAGTAAGCTGCACAAAATTTCTGGGCATTTACCTTGATAAAGGTTTAACCTGGGAGGATCACATTGACAGCATCTGCAACCGTGTATCCTCAAGTATCTATGTGCTGAGATATCTTTCCAGGTTCTGTCCAACTCACGTGCTTTTAATGGCTTACTATGGTCTCATTCATCCTCACCTTGCGTATGGTATCGTCGTCTGGGGTGGCTGTGCTGACAAAAATTTCATCAGATTGTTTAGACTTCAGAAAAAAGCTGTGCGGATCATAGCACATTTGAAATACAGAGAGTCTTGCAAGGGTGCATTCAAACAGTTTGGTTTGCTTACCTTGCCCTGCCTATATATTCTTGAAACATCTGCTTTTTTCCTTTCAAAATGCACGCCTACACAAGGTTGTGACATACACCCTTATAATACAAGAGGCAGGGAGAACTACCGAACGGGAAGACACCGGACAGTAGTTCACGAACGATTGCCCTCACAGGCAGGTGTTCATCTTATCAATCATTTACCGCGAACCATTGACAAGGCAGCAAATCCAAACTTGTTCAAAACAAGGCTAAAGCGCCTACTGGTATCTGAAGCCTTTTATTCGGTGGGAGAGTACTTGAGCCATAGTTGGGAATAGTCAACACTGCGATGCAACACCCCATTTCCCCCTCCCTGAATCATCTGGGACAAAGCCATTTGAAATTGTAATTTTTATATTTTTATTGTGCTTACATTTTATTAACAATACACTTGTTATTATTAGTAGTATTAATTATTATATGACGCATTCCATACAATGTATATATTGTCAAAGGAATAAAGAACTATTATTATTATTATTATTATTATTAATGGATTATTCACCAATTGTTATTTTAAATCATGGAAACAAAATGGTTACTTTCAATGAAACTACTTGGGAATCTCTCATGAAACATTTACATCTTTTGGAGTGCTATTTAAGTACCAACACATTTGGAAGAAGAACAAGATTAAGTTTATTGGAATCAAATATTGAAGTTGATATAGTAAAACATCGTGGAGGACAAATTGTTCGCTTCAGAGATTTAACTACACATAATGTTAAATTATATTTCACTAAGGAAGAATTTTACACTTTAAGTTGTACTACCGGTCCCGTCACCAGATATTTGAAACAACTAATATTTTCAAGTGCAATAATTAAAGACTATCTAATTGATACATTGGACAAAAAACCTTTTGTTCCAATTTTATACGGTCCCGTGGATACTTCAATCTTTAATAGAATACCTCAAGAAGTTGAAATGTGGAGACAATTAAACAACTATCACACCAATTTTAATATTGATGAAGTGGCACAAGAAGTGAAAGAAGAAGAACAATCCTGTCTGTTATAAACATCGGCTCATTCAATTTTTAAGTCAGTTGTTAGTAAGACTTCATCATGAATAAACGGGTTTCGTTTTCTAATGCGCCACATATAATGGAAGTTAAAAGAGGTATAATTGAATTTCAAGCTTTCCGAGGAAATGATGGTAATTTTATTATTAAAGAATTAGTAATCTTGGACATGAACACATCAGTAGTTTATCATTATTTGTTCAAACCTCCAGTACCATTTAATAGACTAACAACTAAAGCGAAAGTTACAAACAAATGGTTGAACAAACATTTTCACAACTTAAGATGGGATGAAGGTTTCATTAATTATAACATGATGCCGCACATTATGAATCATTATTGCAAAGAGTTTAAAATTATCTACACAAGGGGATTGGAAAAAGCAAATTGGATACAATCATTTACAAGCAACGAAGTGATTAATGCAATAATTGATAAAGATTTCCAATGCTACTTCAACGAACTTTGTATTTCATCAAAAAGTTTTAAACATCGAAGGTCGCAGTGCGCTTTAAAGAATGCCTACCGCTTGAACAATTTCCTTCAACAAAGTGGTGGGTGTAGTGTCAGTAGTGGGGGTAGTGTCGATTATAAAAGCGAGAGCGCTACCATGACGCAGCATGAGTATTACTCTAACCTCCGAAGAGACAACATCTCCGACGGACATTCTTATTAACAAGAAGATTAACAACAACATCAAGATGGCATCACAGAACTTACTTCAAAGTTTAGTTGATCAGTTCAACGCTCATTCTAAATCATCAATTCTACCTACAAAGAAATGTTCTGAACTAAAAGAAGAAAAACACTACATCATTCATACGATTAAGAAAATGGAAACTTCAGTAGGTGATGCTATTAATTGCACATTGAGCGAGGCTCCATATACAGTTGGTGATGAACCAAAATTTCAGATCTTCCTACCAAGACGCTTTGTACAACTTCTTCAAAATGAAGATCTTCGTGTAGTTCAACCCGGCGCACTCTATTTGGTTTCGCACGGACCAAGTGGAAACAACTCAACTGAACTAACTATTCATGTAACACCTACTACTGATTAGTTTGTACAT
This sequence comes from Neoaliturus tenellus, assembly GCA_030545055.2. NCBI lineage: Eukaryota > Metazoa > Arthropoda > Insecta > Hemiptera > Cicadellidae > Neoaliturus > Neoaliturus tenellus. The sequence goes on along the minus strand of JAQYXR010001155.1, from coordinate 21,245 downwards.
AACATTGTAACTATTTGTTTGTAATTGTTTTTCAATAAATATGATATAAAGAAAAAACAAAAAAAAATTAAAAGAAGCAACATATTGTGATGTCTTTGTACATTACAATATGTTGCTTTTTTTAAAAATTCCACGGGATGACCTTGACCCACTTTTGTGTGATTATAAAAGCAAAAATCTACTTGTAAAATTCATCAGTCTACAACTACCTTTCGTACCGTACACATCTCGCTCACTCTATCGCTTAATATAAAAACTAAAAGATGTCTCTCAAAGTCAAGTGTGCATCTTATGATACCAACACCATTACAACTTTTGAACAACTCGAAGATTTAACCAACGAAATGCGAGTTTTACTTACCGGTGGTTATCACTTAACTGTTGATGTTAGTGCTACTAATACAAGGATGTTCACTAAAACAAAATATTGCGATGATGAAATATTTATTTCTACACAACCTACAACTTCTTCATCGCCAACTGGTCAACATAACATCAAGTTCCAAAAGTATTACCAATGTTGAATAACTTTTGACAGACAAAACTACAACTAAAGAATCACATGATCAATGTGAGTTAATAAAAAGGATGTGATACTTGTATAAATAATCATTTGCTTCTCAGCTCTCACCACGACAAGACCTATTTAAGAAAATGTTGTACAGAATGATGATTCAACTTGATGGAAAAATCTATGGAAAAGACTACAACACCGTTGAACAAATGACCCAAGATTTAGATGTATTAACTAAAGAAGGATATCAAGCTAAATTAATTTTAAAATTTCCTGAAGTACATTCATTATCAACAGAAGAACTTGTTGCTATGGCTAAGGCGGAGAGAGAGAAAAAGTCTGAAGAAAACAAAGAGAAACAAACTTCCTAAATTTTAATAATCCTTACACTTGTAAGGTATAATTTTTTTAAACTCCATTTGGATGACCTTGAAATTACCCCCACCACTTTTCACAGTACATAAAACTCACTATTCAACATTATACACTCTTATTCTTTCACTGGACTCCGCAGCGTCAACATGGAAGAGCAAAAATACAAGTACAAACCTCGTTACTGTTGTGAACAACAATGTACAGATTTAGGGCCAATGATGGTGGATGGGTTAGCTTGTACTAAATGTGAATTCTTCGGATCTTGTTACTGCAAATGCAAAACAAAACAACTACCACCACCGGAATTGCGAACTTTGAAAATTTACAAATCGAGATATTTTCATACATGTTGTCCTCAAAGATGTTTCAAATTTCACCCTCTCGATCTTGCTCATTGTCAACGCACCAAGGTTCATACAGATGATTTTTGTACATGCATGATAAAAAAATGTAAATACAGGTCAGATTGGTATTCCGATCCTGTAGAACAATCAAATGTGTAATTTCAATTTTATATTCTTTTTTAAAACTTCAATTGGATGACCTTGAGATTTCCCCCACTACTGGTTGTAATTTTTATATAATATTATATTCAACTTTAAATCATTTCACTTCCAACACTCAAACTAACAACATGGAAGCAAAATTTATCAAGTTTGAACATATAATAACTGAGAGGGAGGAGATGGAAGAATTGTTTCAAAACTTACTTTCTATCATGGACAAATATCCTATGAGGTGGTTCAGAATTGTGGTTCAATATTTAAATCCTGGTAAGTTATTTTCTTCATCATCATCATCACAGAGTGAGGAAGACGAAACAACTAATTCAGTTAGAATAATTGAATTAAAAGATGAAGAAGAAGAACTTACCGCTTTATTTGATCATAAGCTCAAGGTCGCCATTATATAAACCCCCTCCCTATGCGCCGATCCTCATTCCATCACCGACTCTCCAACAATGAACAACTCTCCATTGACCCGAATGAATTCTAGTTTTGAAATAAACTCTAAAGAAGAGTTACAAGACATTTTTAATATTTTACAAGAACTTGTAGATAATTTTACAACCATCAAAATGAATTTGGAAATAACATACGATTGTCCTATTTGTGATAAAGTTGAAAGTTCGGACGAAGACAGTTTACTAAATCTAACTCCTGCACCATCTGACACTACTGATGGTAATAACGAAGAGCAAAATATTTCCCCACCACTTCTTTATAATTCTTCGCTCCCCCCACCACTTCTTTATTTAACTAACATTTCTCGCTTTCACTTCTCATTCCGTCTTCGACTTTTGAACTATCAACATCACTTGTTTTAAATTTCAAACACTAACACAATCATGATGGATATAATGGATGAAGTTCCCTTCATAACTAGAATGGAAGAGGATAAATTGAAATTGGAAATTAAACGATTGGAAATGGAACGGGAAAACCAACTCGAAATGTTACGTTTGTTCAAGCTTTTCAAATACATCATCTGGGGACTCTGCGTTTACCTTCTCATCGTCGTTGGTGTTTGCATTTACAACTCTGTAGTTCATCACAAAAGTTCAACTTGTTTAAACTCTGCTGTTGCACATTAATTGTATGTTCACAAATAAAATTCAAAAGTTACTTCAACCTATCCCACTATCACCAACTAGTTCAACTTTGAACTATTTCTGGTGGTAGTTGGATAGGCTTTTTAAAACTTACTCTGGATGACCTTGACATACTTTCCAAGCCCCAGTTATAACTTTTAAATTTCAGTTTTAAATTAACTCTTAATTCATGCCCAATTCTACTTCAAATTCAGGGCATAAGGTCTCGCCATCTGCACCCCAGCATCTGACGCCATCTGCTCGAGCAGCTGCTCGGGCAGATGGCACGACTTCCGGTCCAGAAGTAACCAAAACACACTACTCTTTAAGTCACAAGTGAGATGTAAGGTAATAAACTTCAATATCTCGCCAGGTGCTTAAAGTCTGAATGCAATCGTTGCACACACTCCTTTATCTACGACCAACTTATATTTCGAAAGTACTTTAATAAAAAGTCGAAATTTCATAGGATATACACGGTCACCCATCCATTGCGTTGCCGTACATTACCAAATCATCGTTTTCACTCACATATTATCACACCCTTTTAAGATTAGGCACAAAAACCAACCACAACCTGAATCGAAATGGAACAATAATTATCTCATGTGCGAAATGCGTAATTTATATTGAAACACTACTTTCGTCAAATACCGATCATTGGTCCATATTCTGTATTTTAATGTGAAACCTATAAGCGTTAAAGACCTAATTAAAGCAACATGTTTAAAGTTGGTTTAATATTTTACATTTAAAAAATGTTATTATAATTCATTATTGGTGATTGTTGCAACTGTCGTAGATAAAATAAATTAATAACAACGACTGAATAGATTTTGTTGTCAATAAAAACCAACTGTGAAAAAAGATTCCTCTTTCGTGTATATTATACCACAAGTATTGATAGAAACATTGTTTCTGTGTTAAAAATATAAATTGACACAAATTGGGTGTATAATTTTTGTAAAATAAAAATAATGCATCATTCAATTAAAATAAAATTGACATTCAATTAATTTTTAGCCTTACAAAGTAACAAATATCTGCAATAGTGCTTCAAAAAGTACTCACGGTTATATGGTATTTATCTTGCGGTAACGTTCAGAAACTCGTTTATCCTAAAACTATATTATCCACATCTTTGTCTCTGTTGTTTATTCTTTATATTTGTAACAATATCTAGACATAAATTTCCAGTGGTATCAATTAAAAAAATATGTTACAAAATGTTTTAATGTACCTCTTTTGTCATTATGCACTTTTAACAGCTACTGACGTACAAAAGTAAATATTGGAGATATAACAACATCGTGTAGGTTTAATCTGTGCAACCCTAAACCGCTTGTTAGCATGTCCAAGCCCGGAGTCTCCCCTTACCACCAACCCCCTCCTCGTTAACCCCGCTGGGATAATTCACAATGGGCCTTGTGATGTTCAATGAGTGCCAATATTTCAACAATGTTACCTACTGATTTTTACATAATATTTTTATAATTTAAATACAGGAATAGTTTTACAAATGTAATATATTAATATGATGGGATTAATAATGCCTTAACTAAAAAAACCTTAAAATCAAAAGCTTTTCTACAAATAATTTTGTATTGTAATATTACAATTTATATAAATACTAGCTATGAAAATTTGTTGAATATTTTCTTGGATAATTTATTAGGTACGAATATATTTATCACTCTCATGCAGAAACATTTAAACTTTACGACATTATTAACTAATAAAAAATTGTATTAATAGTGAAATTACAATGAAAATTTAGTTTTTCCGAATTAAATTCGTCAAACCAGGTGTCATTTATGTAACAAAAGTTTATTTTATGAATGTTAAGAATAATTTAAATTTTTAATTAAACTGTAAACAATAAAAAGTAATATTTATGTGTAAGAGCAGTTTTCGTCACGACACAGTTTTGGTTGAGACTCTCACGATTAAACCTCACTATTATAAATCAACACTTGTTATTGTTCTTTCTTGAGTATTCCTTCACATGAAGTCAAGTCTCCATCTTATTATTCTGGGTGTGTGTAAGGTCACCTCAGCACGTGAAAGCACTCTACTGGACTGATCTTGCGTATTTCTTTTCGATATGCTGTTAACACAATATTTCTTTTTACACTAACATTAATTTATCTATAACTTATGTATAGTGAACTATTCGACCTTCTAGGAAGTGGTAGGTAATTTCACTATCCCCCCCCCCCTTATACAGTGCCTTGTGACTTTATTTACATATATTTTTGCGTATCTTTCCTCTGGCACAAGATTCACTATGATTTATCTTTGATCGAAAAGTATATGCTTATTCTATTTATTTCAGTCGATATAAAACTTAATATTGTGAATATCCTTATTGACCAAGCACTACACTTATTTACAGCTGTACATTAACAGATATTTGAAATGCTCAACTTAATGCCATATTATTTTTATAAAAAATTATCATATTTAGTTTTTGGATCCCTTATTTTAAGTCCAATTCTCATAGATTTTTTGCGGAAATAACTATAGACTAAGCCGTACCTAACGAAACCAAAAAATTAAATCTCGGTTGAGAAATTTAGGATAGATCTTTTAACAGAAAAAGCCTTGAATAATTAAATAAGTATATATTTGTATAAATTACTTATACAAACATTCCTATCAGAGGCTAAAAGTTGAGTGAAATTATCTTCAAAGAATTATAATTGGCAAAAAATATTTTCACTATCAAAAATAAGCTAAATATTAAGAAAGCGTGGGCTTAAACATAAAAAAAATGTTTACTAGCCTTATATGTAAAGTATGTTGTAAAATGGTTTCCATTTAATTAATACATTTAATCATATACGTAGTTTTGATATTGAAACACCAGATATTTAACATTAAAGTTTTGTCATTTGAAATAGTAGAAAAATGGCAATATATTGAAACAAATTTATTTTCAATTAAATAGAGGGATGCTAGGAATTAATTATCATCAAAATTTTATAGATCTTAAGTGTTCTGTGAGTTGCTAAATGTGAATTGAAACACTACAAAATTCATAGGGGCCACTACAAGAGTCAACACTAGATACCCTTTCCACAAATGTCAACAACACTTAAATGCTCCTCTTCATTACCATGAATGTAGAACCTATAGTTCAAAACATTATGGGCATTTAAAAACTTTTAATGGGAAAATGAAACATTAACACGTCACTTCGGTTTCTTGCTTCTTTAAACTTAACCTTCGTTAAAAATTGATCAATAAAAACTGAAAATAGTGGTTAAATATTTCAAATGAATATTTTTCATTTTGGAAATTAAATTAACTATAGTACGCTCCCCGAAAATCTTTTTTTGTACCACAGTACCTGAGCCATGCAACTAGCTGATTCCTGTCACGGCTTCGCAAGTGATTAAATTTATTTTAAAGGTAAAAAATCTTTTTAAAGAGCAACGAAATATTCTTCCATAAGACATTGAAACAATGCAGTAGTGTGGGTGGAGCGCTGAAGGAGTTTTGCAAAACCTTTTCTTAATGAGAACCTATAAGAAAAGACGAACTTCCAGGTCAAATTTCAACCCCGGAGGCCATAAAGTAATTTTGAATTCCATTGGGGCGGAGCCATAAAATGCATAAAAAACTATATTTGCTAAATGGTTTCTTAGTGAATACCTATGAGTAAAAAGAATCGTCCATGTCAAATTTCGACCCGTAGGCTATACAGTAATTGTGAGCTTTTGTGGTTCGGAGCCCTAAGGGTGATGTACAAAACACTTTTTTTTATTGAGCACCTATGAGCAAAGAGACCACTCAAAATTTCAACCCCGCAGGTTTCTTAATTAGTATTTAAATTTGGCAATACGTATAATATACTAAAATTGTTAAGGTCTGTGGGGTGGAGCCCTGAAGGAATTTTAATATGAAAATAGTCCGACTTTCCTATTTTAGATCTAAAGAATGAGAATACCAACTTTTAGCAATCTCGTTAGTCGGGAAGTTGGAAAATTATTGATGAATGAGTGAGTCAGTTAGTGAAGGCTTTCCCATTTATATGTTTAAACAAATATAGCTAATACACATTTTAAAAACATTTAAATTGTTTACAAAGAGATAAAAACATTGTCATATGGCCCGTGGCCCTTTACCCTTTAAAGGCACTAACAGCTGATAGCTTTGAAACTTCAATAGTAATTACATCATTTTTTTAAGTCGTGTGGGGTGGAGCCATGATGTAATTTTGCAAAACCGTTTCTTAGTGAGCACCTATATGCAAAGAGAAACTTCCATTCCAAATTGCAACCCTGTTGGTCCTATAATTTAGAAAATTCGTTCTTTCCTATATTCATATTTTAAATGCTCCATAAGAATAACATTGGGTCGAAATTATGAACTCGTGTGGGGCGGAGTTCTGTAGGAATTTCTCAAAACCGTTATTAGTGAGCACTAATGGGTAGAATGGAACGTCTACCAAATTTTAATCCTTCAGGTTGGCTAGTTTTGGACATTGGTTATTGCTTTGGGTTTGTATTTAAAACCCCCCTTAAGAATAACGTTGTAACGAAGTTTTTAAGTAGTCTAGGGCGGAGACCTTCAGGAATTTTGCAAAACCATTTCTTAGTGAGCGTTTTTGAGCAAAGATAAAAACGTCCATGCCAAGTTTTAACCCTGTTGGCCTTACAGTTTTGGAGATTATCTGATACGTAAGTGAGTGGTATCAGACAAATATATAGTAAATCTCAAAAAGCTAAACATATCTGTGAATTACTACATCACTTATGTTAACCAATCAAAATATAACCACGTTACCCTTACATTTCCCAAGTAGCAATGTGAGAAAATAATTAACTAATAATAGTTATTATGTAATAGTTGATAATAAAATATTTGTTATTAGTTTTACCTATACAAATTTTAAGTAATATACTATGCAAATATTTGTGAGAAAATAGCCATTATAAAATTCAGTAAAAGCTGTCTGATATTTTTATGGAGTAATGATTAATGGATTGCATTAAATAAAAATCACTTTTACTATTGCAACTCGTAGGTTAAATCTACAATCTAATATCCTGTAAGTAAAGTCTGGATGTTCGGAAAGAAACAAGATAACAGCCGTTATTGCATTAGCAGACTCGGAAGGTTGTTACTTGATTCAGCTGGTCCCAGAGGAACATTACAGACCTTGTTTAATTTATTTTTTGCCAAGATACTTTGAGACACCCGAATCAATATTATTGATATAGTATGAAAGTATCCTTTTTTATTATATATTGATTATTAATGCCCCCCTCAGCAGTTGGGTATTTAAATAAATTCTCAAATTACCTATTTTGTTTTAGTTAGTTTAATTTAAATTTCAAATTATCTTAGTGTTCAAATAAATTAAAAAAAAGAATATATCTAGTATAAACATGTAAATAGATCCATATAATAAATCAAATTAATTTTAACTTAATGAACATATCAATTAATGTTATACGCAACTTACTCTATAACTATTCGCTCGAGAAAACATTCAATTAATGGTAAAAAAATAATTGCTAAAACAGAATTCCATTTTAGGGAAATGCATTATTTAATGAACCATTCATGACCATTCATTGTTATTTTTTAAAATTAGCTTAGTATTTTACCATTAGTAAATAATCAAAAGAAACCTGCAATAAAGTTAGTGGTGTGATGACGTTTTAGTTTAAAAGTTAAGGTTTAAAAGAAATAAGAATTTTAGATTTATTAGCATATTTTAAAGTTACTTATTATTCTATTGTGACAATAACAACTTGAATTAAACCATATTAAATAATACAATCAAGACATGTCTAATTTGACAAAAGGAATCTAATTTATTATTTATGTTTCTTCGTCATTCTGTTTGGAAATAAATAAATATTTTAATATTCTTAACTAAGCGATGTAGCTTGTTAAATTTTTTTAATCTAACGTTTGTGTCCCTGGGATCCAATATTATAAAAAAATAAAGGGTAAATAAATCACTAAATAGTGTTATAAAAATTTAATAAGTACCTCTGTAGTGATACGGTGTTAGTTTTTTTTTTTTTTTGATATGTGAGAGTTATAAAAATATGGTGAGAGTGACGTCACCAAGTTTGGAATATTTAGAAGGAATCGCCCTCTCCTGGTTTTACCACGCTATAAACTCGCTATAAAAGCTATAGTTTCGCTGAGGCAGCTTACTTCCAGGAAATCATAATCGTGCATTACATTTTATGACAAGACAGCCAAAATATATCAAATCCTGCAGAATAATATAGTTTAGAATATGTTTATTTCAAAACAAGTTGTATTATTAGGTAATTTAAAGTGAGATGAAAGTTTAATGAATGTTTAAATAAAATTGGTGATATATATTTATTATTTGCATGTGATTATTTTTAATTGTTTGTATATTTATTTGCCAAAAAAATCTTTTCTTTGTAAAAATACTTAAATATTGCTATAACTATTACAGTATTTTAAAAAGAATTAAAGTCGTGATACGTCATGAACATATGTGATATGTCTATTAGACCAACTGAAGTAAGTGTATACAGTATCACACTTAACTTTATTTAATTGTTGTATATTTCCTTTGAACTCAATTATATTAATTAAACTTTCAACTACGTTTTATAAATATTATTATATAGTTAAATATATTGTAAGGAATGTTAATTAGATCAATATTATAGTTAATTTTATAATTTATAGTTTTATTTAGTAAAGTTTTTTATAGTTTTTACTTGACATAAACAGAATACGTGATAAGAATTTAATTTGTGTTCACCTGTATTATTATTAAAGTCATAGTGTATATTATTTTACCTTTCTTTTAATAAAAACGAGATTTACTATGATATTTGTCAGCATATATTGTTTTATGTATTTATTTATAAATCAAAAATATTACAAATAAGTAAAATACTTAGCACCAAAGTCCAATTTAACGAAAATTGAAAAACAGATTAATTGTTTTAGTTTACAAAACTTGAGGCCTCTAAAAATTAAAATATTGCTATTTTTTATTTTTGCTATATAGTAATTAAGTCTAAATAAATTATGGACGATCCACACTCTCACGTTTGTGTAGGATGTCACATTCCTACCTTAGCTTCTATTTGGATTACGCTTTTATTAAAATTTATACTAGATATTAATATTTTATTTCTATTCTGATTGGAAGTTTACTAATCATAATCATATACGTAAGTCTAAAAGCTCTATGAATAACGACAACTATAAGACTTCTCGCGTACACCCGTCCCTTGTTAGCTGAGGCCACCTGTTAGACCCATAATGCAGGTATCCTCTTACTACGGTCTTGGCTCGTTAGCTTTCCTTTACGACATTCCTCCAGGTCGATGGGCTGGGGTTTGGTTGCTTATAACTACGAACTGTGTTCTGGGTTATTTGTCTCACTTACAATCTTCTGTCATAAAAAGAGGACTGAGGTTTCCTTGTCAGAATCTTATGATTTCATTGTTATTTCTCACTTTGTAAAAATATATCACTGTCACTACAAAAAACATCATTTGAGTACTCAAATTTTGGCACTGCAATTAAGAACTCAGGTTTGTTAGCAAGGGAAAATATTTAATCATTAGCTTATGATAGTGCTGCGTTGCTTGGAATATAGACTTAAAATAATTGTCTTAAACATTTTATTTTTCGTATTATAAGTAGCTTATGCAACCTTAATATTACGTATGTCTCTTAGCTAAGAGTATTTAAGTTAATATACGAGCTATTTGAGTGTTCTTAATTTCTCAAGAGTGGCTTAAAGGTTGAACTATAATAGTTGCATTCACTCCTTTATCTACGACCAAATTAAATTGAACAAAGCATTATAATCAAATAATAAATTTGCTAATCTTTACGGGCAAAGAGGATTAAATATAAAAAATTGTCATCCCACGATGAAACTAGATCTAATCGGGGCTCTCCCTAAATTTCGACCACACCCTTTTGAGTTTAGGCACATAAAATACTAAAACATGATTTGTAATTTTCAGCAAGAACATGATTTAGCTCATATGCGAATTGAGTAGTTCCTGTTATGACTCTACTGTCTTTTTTAGATTATGAGATCTGATTGATCTAAAACCTGTATCGTCATGTGAATCCTGCCTCATTAAATTAACATTATTCAACTAGTTTATTTTTGGTTTGATAAAAAACTACTTTATGATTTCAATTAAGATATCATTATTGGTGTTTATGCAATATGTAGATCAAATATAGGTCTATTAGTCAATATAATGATGTCCATAAGGTAAATTAAACGTTAGCTTATTGTTATATTTAGTATGCACTACATTCACTGAGAACACATAATATTTCTACTTTCCACTTGATTAAATCATTTTTACCACTGCTGTAAGACATATTGAGAATTTAATTGCATTCTTAAAGACGATCTAAATGTTGAAATAGCACAAAGAAGAAAGTTCCAAGAAAGAAATAATGTAACGGGAAGAGTCATTATTACATTAGCAGACCTTGATGGGTTTATTGGCTCTAAAGGGAGCGGGACCCTTACTTCTTTCCCTATCTACTTGATGGAAATAACTGACTCATTAAATATAATGTGGAGCTTTGTTGTATTTATAACTAAATTGAAACTAAGGTTTAAATTACTTCGAATAATATTCTACTCATAACTTTAGACATTTACGTAGATAAATACCGAAAACCTCTTATGATTAAGTACATAAAACATTGCTTTATAAATTATGTAATGTACCAGTAAAGAAAATAATTGTAACGCCCTAATAAAGCAGCATGTCCAAGTGGTTTCCGAAAACCTTAATACCTCCCTGTAATAATATCCCTTATTCCCCGTCGACTTTACCAAGGTTGGAGAACCATTGCACTGCGAATCGGAGTTTTCTTAAACGATGGTTCCACATCATGAAAGTCCACCTAGAGTGTTTATACATATCTATATAACTGGGTTTCTAAAGAAAACACTGCTAAAATATATTTATTTGATGTCTATATAACCTGAAACTATTAAAAGTGTTACAACATACTTTTATCGTAAAGCTTACATTATACTGAATTTAAATATTATAAAAAATAATATTTTATGTGATAATCATTTTTTTCTAATTAGGTAAATTAAGCAGTACTAAGAAATGTAGAGTTCATAACATTGTACTAACGTTGTTTTTCAAGATTATTCGTTCTGCGATGTCTGCTTATGCCATGATAGTAAAATGTTACGTTCTAATCTGGTCATTAATGGTGAAAAATATATTACATTTTTTGTCATAATAGAGGATAATATACTTTTCATTTAACCTTCAGTACTATGTTGTTTTTAAATAATACAAACAATGAGATAGAAGTAATATAAGACCTCAACAATTAAACAATATGTAAGTCCTTGTTACAATTTAAAATTGGTTTGTTTGGAGGAAGAAAGACATAAGTTGACTGAATATAAAGATATTAAAACCCCATTGAATCAATTAAATACACTATACAAATATAAGGAAGTGTTTTTAAATGTACAATGTCGAGTAAATATATAGAAGGTAATGAAATATAATTAAAATATAAATTGAAAGCCTTTAGAAAAGTGTAAGTAAATAGAAGGTTAAATATTGATTCGTAGTAAAATTCCCATTTGAAGACAATTGATATTAAAACTGTAAGTAGCTAAATATCAAAGAACAAAGACTAAAGCTAACTTGCCTAATTGACGCATTCTAGTAGAACGATTTCCTTATTAAGAAACTTTGCAATTGTCCGTATTCTGTCTCTCTGAAGGGTAGTAAACTGTATAATTATTCGTCTATTGTTTCTGCTAATACTATTGTATAAGTAAAACTATTATAGTTTATTTTATCATGCACATTTAACTAATCCTAAAAATTACTCAAAAGGTTATCGATTTTCAACAATATTATTCGTTTATATTGTTTTTGTTATTTAATTTTTATTTATTATTATATTATTTTTGTTATTGTCGATATATTGTTTTTGTTATTTAAACTCGTCTGGCCTTTTTAATGAGTGTTGATATATTTCAATAAGGCGGAATCAAAAGATTAGAGTTTATTTTATGTTTTATGTAACATATTATGCGCAAATAGTTTCTTCTTCTACCAGGTAAAAAGTTATTACTTTAATATTTTAGTAAACATTTCTAAAAATGATTTCTCTCGTTTTGTTATATTTGCATTTGAAAATCGTAAAATAATATTAAAATATTTAACTGGTTTATGTTTTTATACGTTTTTCAAAATAAAGTAGTTATTTATAAAATCGTCCATAGTTTTTAAAAAGGAAAATCTTAAAATATTTGTAATAAATATTTGTAAAATGTAATGTAATTTAAATTAATACAAATCAATGTAACATAAAAAAACTTTTTTACTGACTCTTTTTATTTTAGTTTTACATTAAACGTTTCCCTTAAACTATGGAAGGCATCCTCAATAGACCTTTGCTTAGATATGTAAACTTCTAATAGAAAACTTTGTATTCTTTTGGACAAAGAATTTTATCTCAACTATTAGACATTAATAATAAATATAATAATTTTAGGGTTTAATATGGTGATATACTAAACAAATAAATTTAAATGGTTCATAAAATGCTAATTAAACCTTTTAGGCTATTCAATGAATAGCCTTAAATTCATCACTCTTAAACTTCAACACTATCAACAAATCAATAGTCCATGTGGACGGGGCAATTAAAGCAAAAATAGGCCTGCCACCTCTACATAAAACGGTACTCACCATCCACTCTATTTAATAACTTCGTTAACGGTAATGTAAACAAATGTGCCAGATGCTATTGAATTTAAAATTTCGGCTCAATAGATTTAATGCAAAGTTTAATGCCCTGCGATTTGTGACTCGTTATTCCTTTTAAGGTTTGATTTGCGGCATTGTACTTTACTTAGGAGGAGATTTTAGTTTTATGTCCGTATATGTTTGATAATATTTTCAAGACTTCCTCATCAGGAGCTTTCCCAGAAGAAAAAAAATGACAAATATAACCTTCAAAAATATTATTTTTTATGCCTAAAACTTATCTACAAAATTAAATAATGTTAATTTGACGAATAATAAACTAAATAAATCAGTGAATATTTGTAGTGTTGGTAAATATTTTACCGTTCCGGGACTTTTGTTTGCTAACCCGGAGTGATAATGAGGATAGTTTGCAGAGGCCGGGTACACAGTAGGTGGAGCAGGCCGACCTCTGCAAACCCGACCCTCGCCACATCCCTATGTTGTGTACATACCGGCAGGTCACATTTACCCTTACTTCGTGAAACACGGTGTTAACGCGTCAAAACCATCCCGGTGCACGTCAAACATTGGGTGGTTTTCTATAACAGAGACATGTTGTCTATATTCAACATCACAGACTGATCAAAAACTTTCAAAACTGCCTGGATTTCAATTTAAAATTATTGTAAATGTAAAGGGCTTTAATCTCAAGTGTTACAGTACTAAATTTGAAGAGTATATTATGCTTCTTAGACACATAATTTAAATAATATTTTTATTTTAACTTTTTGACATTCCGAATGAAACATTATTTTGTTATCTAAGAAACTATACATGTACTTTATTAAATTACTTGTTATTTCATTAATTTTTTTAATCATTAATTTTTTAATGATTTATATATATTTCACAAAACTTTGCAGAATATATTCAAATATAATGTTAATAAATGAAAAAGCAAATTAGTAACAGACAGTTTTCAAATTCAAATTGGAATATGATGAAGAGGGAGGCTTGTCAAGAGAAGTAGGAAAACACCATCACAGGGGGCAAACACCATTATTCCGTCGTCTCAAAATCAACATCGCATACATGCATCGCCCGCGCCCGTGCCAGCCCCGACTGCATAATACATCAAACTCCATACATTTGTGATGACTGTCTGTCGAGACGTTTTAAACTCGGGACATCTCAAGGTAATTGTGTCGTCTAAATATGATTGTAAAGTCGAGGAAACACTTTTGTCAGAGGAGAACATGTACAAGTTAATAATAACCATCCGATCTTAAAGTAAACCAATACTAACAAAATTGTGTCAAAAGGACAAACAAAAACCCACGTGTAAAAAATAAAAAACTTTAATTCTACAAACACAAAACCAAAAGTCAATCTACATATGTAAATGTAGGTACTTTTTTGGTGAGAAGCTTCAACATAACCTTAGGACGTGAAGTTAGTCTTAATTTTTATGTTGAGGGTCTCGTTAATATGGATTACATTTAATGTACAGTACGCCCAAATGGAGTTTGAGCTAGCTAATTAACTCTGCTAAAAAAGAAGTGTATATGAATATATTAAGCGAATTGGTCCGACGTTTAAGGAGGACTTTATTGATACTGTGGACCAAAAGAGCAGTGAGACATCAAAGGGTTGAATCCGAAAGTGAAAACTCACAAATGACAAATTTAATAGAAAATTCATAAATTCTGCCTATTTATCATTCAAATCTGGAAAACATTTAGACTTATAATTTCGAAAATGTATCAGTACGGCTAAATCTAGATGTCTGCCAGAGTTTAATAAGCTTCGTTGAAAAGCTGGTCTCTGTGTTGATATTTAAAAAGATCAAAGGAAACTTGATGTTTTGAAGATTTATAGTTAAAAACAAACATGCAATTTATAAGGAATGCATTATAATAGCTTTTTATTAAGTTTGTAGATAGCTTTTGACTGTCTCTGATTTTTGTTATAAAAAAATACTCAAAGTTATTTCATTGAATATTTTAGGCTTTTTTATTATATCACAATTCACTTAAGTTGAATGCCTAACTATTTAAAATTACCATTACAAAAATAATGATAAAAGTCCATAATATCTCATCGTAAATGTCATAGTAAATCCCTTAATATCTCACACAACTTTGTTATAATTTTATAGAGTTTTATTTTATTTTTTTATTATTTTTTTTTTTTACATTTTACGTTACGCTTTGATCAAGCTAAATGCCATATACAATAATACATAACAAGGAGGTAGAACCTGTGTATTTTTCCTTTAAGACAGTTGTGTAGTGGATTTGTGATTGTGCATCATTTGATTATTTGAAAATGTATTTATAATTTAACAATTGATTGTTGTATTGTTAAATCCGTGATTTCGCCATCCAAGACTTTCGCAACAGTATCAACCACCTGGAATAGAGTGAAAACTGCATCACTGGGCACGTCGTCGTTGGCGGCGATCTCAAAGCGAGGGCTGTCGAGTAGGGAATGCCCTTTACCACCATGGGAAATACATCAAGGATACCATCAACAGGTCCGGGCTCTTCGTCCTCAACCAGGGCGACACGCCTACTTTCCGGCAAGCTGAACAGAGAGGCACGATCCCTGACGTAACCGTCGCTTCTGAGTCGCTTCTTTCTAAGATCTCTGGCTGGAGGGTGGGGGAACATTACACGAGTAGTGACCACTAGTATATTGTTTTTTAATATTCATTACATACGCCGTATAGTTTCCGCATCTCGGTAATTGCCACGCTGGTGTAACACTAATAAACTGGACGTGGTCAAGTTGACCGATGTCATCCCTCGGGGAGCGCAGGAGAATCCTGGCGGGGCTGGTGCCGAGGCATTGGTAACCTCCTCGATGAAGCTTATTGTCTCGGCCTGCAACCAATCTATGCCACGAAAGAAACCCCGTCGCTACCAGCAACCCGTCCACTGGTGTACTGACGAGATGGCGGGTCCCAGAAGACCATGCCTTAGAAAACGTGCCACCACTAGAGCGAGAATTCCCGCATACAGAGTTCATAAGTAAGGGACCTATAAAGCTCGGAGAAAGTCTCTCAGCTGGGCCATAAACAAGAACAAGGCAAACAGCTGGAGGAAACTAAGGGACGGTGTCATCTCCGATCCATGGGGTTTGGGTTACAAAGTAGTGATTCAGACACTCGGCGCCCGCCCTCCACCTTCTATAAAGGAGGGCAAGGCCATGGAGAGGATCGTCACTGCCTTGTTTCCTGAACATTAACAGTGACCGCTGGTTGACGGGTGGATGATGATCCGCTCTTCACCATTGAGGAGTTGGAAACCTTCGTTTCAATCTTCGTTCGCTGGACGTAATTTTCAGTGAGGCTTTGAAGAATATTTTAACTGTCCATTCCGAAATGTTGCTGATAATGTACAATGGCTGCTTGGTTGAAGAGGTGTTTCTATCTCCCTGGAAAACTGCCAGGCTTGTGCTTATCAGCAAGTGGAAAGGTTATCCCGAGCTGCCGTCGTCCACAGATCTCTCTGCATGTTTGATACGGTTGAAAAACTAAAAAGTTGACTCGTTCCCGCCTGATTTCTGACGTGGTTGCTGCCAGGAACCTTTGCCCTCGTTAGTACGGCTTCAGAAAGGGACGATCAAAAATCTACGTGATTGCCGAAGTTCAGAAGACCGTAGAGAGAGCCGTGAGCAACAACCATTTCTCCCACCGAGAAATACTTCTTGTTACGCTTGATTACAAGAATGCTTTAAACTCAGCGAGATGGGTCGATATATTGGATGCGCTTCGCAACGCCTTTCACATTAAAAATGTATCTGGTGTGGCTCATCGAGACGTCTGATGTACGACACCCTATATGGACCACGGACGATGGAAGTCACCTTCGGTGCCGAACAGGGTTCGATACTTGGCCTGGATCTCTGGAATATCGCTTATGACAGCCTGATGAGATCCAAAATTCCAGATGAAACCATCTTAGAGTGGGTATGTCAATCACACTGAGGCTCTCATGGCCACACGTAACGTTAAACTGGCACAGCGATCATGGTCTTTCGCTTACCCTGAGCAAGACGGAGATCGTGATCTTCACAAAATATAATTGATCCTTCGAGTGGGTAAGGAGTGGTCCGGTCGACACTTACCGCCAAGTACCTCAGAGTCATGTAAAGCCAACAAGTAAAGCTGGTTGGATCAGATCTTCCGTACGGCGAACAAGGCTGGTAAGATGGTGTCATATCTTAGTAAACTGATGGCCAATGTAGGGGGTCCTCAGTCCAGCAGTAGACGGTTATTGATGTCCTTAGTCCAGTCTGTGCTTTTTTACCAGGCAGAGGTGTGAGCAGACGCTCTCATCTAGGAGTTCTATAGTTTGCGACTTGCCCAGGCTCAGCGTCAAGCTGCGCTCCGGGTGTGTTCTGCCTGCCGTCTGGGTGGTTTCCGGAGTCATCCCTGTCAAGGAGAGGGGTGTATGTGGGGAGAGGGGGGGTCATCTCTTGGCAGGGGAAATGAAGGCGATGGACTGTGCGACTTATTAAGCAGGTCCAACCATGGGTGGAACGGCGGCAAAGTGAGGAGGACTACTACCTCATTAAATTCCAGACATGTCACGGTTGTTTCAAGTCGTACCTAAACCTGATGTAAGAGACCGGTTCAACTGACTGCATCTACTGCCCAGGCGTTCCTGTCGACGCGGAACACACCTTCTCCTCACTGTCTACGTTGGGAAAGGCCACGGCTAGTGGCTATAAGAGAACTCGGCGTTTTTTCTGTGGACACGGTCTGCTAAAAGATTAAGGAGGATGATGGAAACCGAGATTGTTTATTACAGTTTGTCCGGGGCATCCTCCTAGAAAAGAAACCCGATCTTGACCACGAAGTGGGCCGAATCCCTTGATTAAGCGGCTCAATAGTGAGCGAGCAACGCGGGCGTAAGCCTAATTTAGGTCTAGCATGACGTGTGATAAACAATTCCAGGTTAGAATCCTACAGAATAGAGGAGTATTTTAGTGGGTAACCTCGTTTTGGGGATAATCCCACGATGCAGTCTGGTCACCTGTGTACGTAACTGCATTGTCCTGCCACTCCTTAAAAAAGTTATATCCTTCAATTTTTTATTTATTTACTTATTTTTCTATTATTATTATTTATTTTATGGGGGTGATGTTGCTCTAGTCCACAGCATTCCATTAAAGTTGCGCGTACTCTCCGGGTCGTGCTAAACGAACAACAACTTTGGCAGCTGAACTGTCACACAAAGTGATCTCTCAGCTATGCCAGCTACCAGACAAAATCCAAACGGCCCTTTGCAGGGCCAATTTAGAAATTTAGGTTGTGTTTTAAATGTTTGTCATTTTGACGTAGAGGGTCTGAGCAAATCTAAAAGTGACTGCCTCAGCAAGGTGCTGCTGGAAAATGAGGTCGATGTCCTCGCACTGCAAGAAACACATGCAGAAGACTTAGAAAGCAGTGCAAGGGGCAACATCCCAGGATATAAGCTTGTGGAAGAAATAGGTCACAGTGTCTATGGAGTGGCGACGTACGTTAGACAGGACATAGACGACGTATCAGTCTCCCACAAAAGTTGTGATAACAATACATTTGTTGTTCCTGTTAATGTGTCTGCGACTACTATTGTAAATGTCTACAAACCACTGAACACTAACTGGTCAGACACAGTTCTCCCAACTTTTGAACATCCTGTGGTATATGTAGGTGACTTCAACAGTCATCATACCCAGCGGGGATACTCGTCCTATGATGACAACGGCACTCGTCTTTTAAGCTGGGCTGAAAATAACAACCTTTTCTTGGTATATAATGCCAAGGACCCACACACCTTCCATTCAGCCCAATGGCGTCTTGGGTACTCTCCAGACTTATCCTTTTGCTCCCGTGAACCATTAGCAACAAACTTGCCTACTTCCAGTGTGGTCCTAGGTGCATTCCCCCACTCTCAGCATAGGCCTGTAATAATATCAGTAGGAATGCAAATTCCACTGCTGAGATCTTTTCCTCGGACTAGATGGAACTTTAATAAAGCTGAGTGGGAGGCCTTCTCATCAAGGCTTGATAGCGGCATCAGGTTCATCCCCTCTGAAATAAAAAACTATGATCGGTTCACACGACTTGTCCTGTCTTCCGCTAAGGCGACAATCCCAAGAGGTTTTAGAAAAGAATACATACCAGGATGGAGCAGAGAGTGCGAAGATCTTTACAGTGAGTTTACAGACACTGCTGACAGAGATGTAGCTAACCAACTCCTTAACTCTCGACAACTCCAGGAGAGAGAAGTGGGTGAAAACTGTCGAGAACCTGAACTTCACCAAAAGTAGTAGGAAATCTTGGTCTCTGCTCAGGAAACTCTCCACTGGTAAATCAAGTGAAAAGCACAATGCCTCACAGCCTAGCCCTCGTGAAATTGCAAAATGCCTCTCCGTACTTTCAAAACATGTGCGTACGTCTGCAGACAGAAAAATTAATTTCAAGCTTAATGAGATAAAGGAGAGTTGGCAAGCACCCTTGGAAGTCTCTAGACCCTTCACTTACGACGAGCTGGAAGTGGCGATTGATGCGATGCCAATTGGCAAAGCAGCAGGCTTGGATGACATTTTCCCGGAGTTTATAAAACAATCGCTTAACAAGGCTAGACAGTGGCTTCTTGAAGTTTTTAACACCACTCTGAAAACCGACGACATGCTTGGGATATTTAGAAAATCCAAAATTATAGCTATCCTGAAGCCCGGTTAAGATCCAAAACTGCCTGAAAGTTATCGGTCTATAGCTTTAAGTGTTTGTTTTACGCTGCTAGAGAGGTTGATTTATAACAGAATCCTCCCTATTCTCAATGCCAGCATCCCTGTCGAACAAGCTGGATTTAGGCCTGGTCGCAACTGTTGTGACCAGGTTTTGGCTCTGACTTCTTTCATTGAGGATGGGTTTGAGCGAAGACTGAAAACCTCTGTGGCTTCTTTAGATCTGACTGCAGCATATGACACTGTCCGAAGAAAAGGCCTCCTAGTTAAATTTTTCGACCTTATTCCTTGCCCTTTCTTGTTACGTCTCCTCAACTCAATGCTATCCAATAGGATGATAAAAGTACATCTGGGACGCAGAGAAAGTACGTTTAGGCAACTAAAGGATGGCCTGCCACAAGGGTTAGTGCTCACCCCACTGCTCTTTAATGTGTATACTGCCGACATTCCTGTAACTCGGTCATTAAAGTTTATATATGCAGACGATATTGCATTGGCATATCAACTCCAGCATTTTCGACAAGCTGAGGAAACACTAACAAATGACCTCACTACCCTCGGTGAATATTTTGAGGCCTAGAAGCTGAATCCAAACCCAACAAAAACTGAGGTTGCTTGCTTCCACTTAAATAATAGACTGGCCAACCAAACACTTAAAATCGTATTCAACGGTGTTGAGCTGAAACATAGTGACCACCCACAGTATCTGGGAGTGACTTTAGATCGGTGTCTCACGTTTAAAGGCCACTTACAAAAAACGGCAGCTAAGGTGAGAACCAGGACTAACATTTTCCATCACCTTGCTGGCTCCACATGGGGAGCTAACGCACAAGTTCTGCGAACAACTGCTCTGTCATTGGTATATTCAACTGCTGAGTACTGCACTCCCGTGTGGTTAAATAGTGTGCACGTTAGAGAGATCGACGTCCAGCTAAACAGGACCATGAAAGCCATTAATGGAACACTCATGGCAACCCCTGTACCCTGGCTCCCGGTGCTGTGTAGTATCGCTCCTCCTGAAATAAGACGAAGGGATGCACTCTTTAGCTAATACACAAAGATCTTATCTGCACCACAGCTGCCCATCCATGATTACCTACCCCAGAATGCGGGCCGATTGAGGTCCCGAAAACCACCTCTACGAACAGCCTCCCAGTTGATGGACACGAACTTCACCATCCATACAAACTGGACTTCCTGATGGGACGCTTTTCAAGGTCAGAACCACTTCTTGATAAATGACCCATCCGTAGCGGTAGGTGGTATGAATCTTCCTCGGAAGCAGTGGACT
>JAQYXR010001154.1:16765-40287 GCA_030545055.2 Neoaliturus tenellus | reverse complement strand
TATAGAATACTATAATAAGATTGTTTAATTCGTAACTTGCTATATAAAACTCAATCCTCTGCTTGGAAGCTGAAATATTCAAATTCACTCGTAATGTGTTATGGTTCAATATTTACCATTATAGAACCACAGTAAAACTTTAGGAACCACATTCAACTTAAAATAACTATTAGGCCTATACTCAACCAAATTGCTCGATCAATCAGAGGACAGATATAGCAACATGTACCTATACTGTTTTATCCTAGCATACATAAAAAACTATGGTCTTCGCTGCCACTCCAGAATGTTTACTACCTGACTCCCACCGTCGGGTTTTCCGCGATTCCAGTACTTATCGGTGACTCTCCCGCCATTCGCGCCTCCCCGCCCAGAGCCAGTGGCCTGAGGCCCGAGGGGCGCCCCTTCGCCTCCGAGGACCACGTGTCGCAAGTTGGGAAGTCCCCGGTGCGTGAGTATGCGTGCACTGCGACGACCTTGACTGCACGAGCGTCCAGACGTCCAGACCCATAACCTGTGTCAGGGTCGAGGGAAAGGTCCTTGCCACTCTTCTACCGCTGCGTGATCTAGCTCGCCGGGTTGCAATGAGCTACGCGATTTTTCATTTTACTGCTGTGGCATGCTGTAATATTACAACGGCGTTAGAGTAAATCGGGATTCGTCAAGAAGAATCAAGAATCAAGATCTTTATTTGCCATAAACAAAATTGCATCGGCATCGTCAATACACAAATACATGGTAAAAATCATAAACCAAAGGGTACTGCTAATGAATAATTCAACTCTTTACATAAAAATTTACTATATATATATATATATGTGTGTGTGTGTGTGTGTGTGTATAGGCCTACACTAACAAAAAATTAAAAATAAACAAATAAAGAATAATTAATTCCTCTGGTCGAGAAAGTAATGGATACTGTATTATGCCTTGTCGATCAGAAACTCCTTCAGCTTTCAAAATTTTGGAAATGGCAAATCCACCCTAAGACCTGCAGGCAATGAGGCAACCCATTAAAAAATTTCGAACAGTTATACAATAAATGATGATTAAAAAAAGGTTGTATGGTGTACTTGAATCGGAACATTTAAGCGAGGATGGAGTGAGTAGCCAGAAGATGGTTTATCAATTTAAAAAATGGAGGGGTTCTTTTGAAAAAAAAATCAATGAATGAAAGATGTATAAACAGGGAAATATTAAAATTATCTTCTGGTGGAAAAGTAATTTGCAAGATGAATTATTTTTATTTGAAACACAATCCTGAGAGTATTTTCTGGAGTCCTGAAGACATTTTCCTTAACACCCAAATGGATAGAGCATATGTCAGATGAGGATAAAAACAACAGTAATTAAGTCTCAGCATAACGTCAGAATTAACAAATTGGACCAACTTTCGAAGAACAAACTAACAGGAACTTAGTTTTTCCTATAACCTTATTGATGTGGTAGTAGAACTTGAGATTGGCATCAAGCCTCAAACCAAGGAAGTCTACTGACTCTACACAAGTGATCTCAGCTTCATCCACTAAAAGTTTAAAAGAATCGGATTAAGTGGTTCTTATAGAAAAGTTCGGGAAGTGGGTTTTATCTGTGTTTACGACCAAACCATTGGAAAAGGTAGTTAGAATCCATGAAACTATTAATTTCCATATCAACAAAGTTTCTATCCCGGAACAAAAGAGTTGTATCGTCAGCAAATAAGCAAAGGTTCGCTTTATTGAGACTGTCTTGGATGTTATTAATAGTAGTGGGAAAAAGCCACTTCTAAACCGGAAGTGACGTCAGCTGCCAGGGCAGCTGCAGGGGTCAGATGGTGTCAGCTGCCAGGGCAGCTGCAGGTGCAGATGGCGAGAGCATATGCCCTGAATTTGAAGTAGAAATTGGGCATGAATGAAGAGTTAGTTGAAAAGTAAAATTCAACTGTGTTAACTAAACTCTAAAAGTTGAACAAAAATTAAGAGTAAGATCAAAACTGAAATTCAACAGTTATAACTGGGGGCCTGGAAAGTATGTCAAGGTTATCCAGAGTAATTTTTAAAAAAGCCTACCCAACTACCACCAGAAATAGTTCAAAGTTGAACTAGTTGGTGATAGTGGGATAATTCATTCGTGCCATGGGAGAGGTGTTTATTGTTTGAAAGTTGGCGATTGAATGAGAAGCGCCGCCTAGGGAGAGGGCTTATAAAATGGCAACCTTCTCCCCACCACCCATTCCCCCACTCCTTTAGACCAATAACCGGTCGCCGACTCTATGTGGTGAAACTGAACTAGACATGGCGGCCGCCATGGATAAGTCTAACCTCAAACCTTAGCTTAACTGAAGAGAATAGAGGAGCATGAAGTAGGAATTGTGGTGACAGCGCTTATATGAGGAATAGTAGGGGTAAAATAAAAAAACTTGTTGAACACAGTCGATAGGTGTAACAAGTTCAAAGTTGTTGAATTGTAACATAGAATGCAAAATGTTGTAAATAACATTATCATCAACATTAACCTGCGAAGTCTTTGAGTATAATGGGTTAAAACTGTACTTCTTCCTAACTCTATTTAAATTAGTTCTACACTTTGAAATTGAAGGTTTAGAAGTACTTCGTAATATGTGTTGTGTTCGCAAAAGCTTTAATTTTAAACATTGTGCAGTCATCATAACCGATGTGTTAAGTTCAGAAGTTAAAATAAGACTGAGATATAAAATGAAGTGTAAAAGAAATTGAAACAGAAAGCCAGAGTAGTAATTTTATAGGTTAGAATTTACGAAGGCTATTCCATGGATAATTCTAACCTCAAACCTAGTAAGTGAAGTAGTCATAACATAAAACTAACGAGAGATGATGACCGAGCGGATGCGAGGCAATGAATGTTTGTAGCGCGATAAACTACCCACCTTTATAGAGGCAATAACTCCAGCCAGATGGCGGCAGATGGCAAGCAAATGACTGGTGACCGACTTTCACCTGAGTAGTAAGAGAAGTAGGGTTCTGTGTCTATCCCTACTCCTTGGGGTCAATGACCGACCGGAAAGGTCAATGACCTCCCCCCCCCTCCCCCCCCTCCCCCCCCCGAAAAAATGGAGCCCCCCCCACCACTCCTTCCCCTACTCTTCCAGGTCAATGGCCGGTCACCACCGGTTGTTGACTTTATGTGGTGAAACCAGACTAAATATGGCAGCTGCCATGAATAATTCTAACCTCAAACCTGCTGCGCATGCAACGAGTTCTCCGGATCGGAATAGTGACTATGCTATTGCGCATGCGCCTAGTCCTGTATTACTCACTTTAGCGCTACTGCACATGGATAATTCTAACCTCAAACCTTGGTTTGCGTTGCTGTGCATATGCTGCTCCCCACTCCTTCGCCTTCCTTTTACACTGCTGCGAATTGGACTGGATTGAACACTGTACTGGAGTGAAACAACTTCCCCCACTCCTTGAAAACCCGAGGAGCGATAGGAGCTATATCTTTGCTTCAGTCGCCAACAAACTTTCATAGCGAAAGGTTGTTGGCGACTCAGCAAGAGGTTTTAAATATATAGTAGGCCTATATATATTTGAACTTCTTCTACTATGTTGCGTTTTTTAATGCAATGTGGTATGTGTGTGTGTGTGTGTGTGTTTAGTTTTAAGGTGTATTTAATTTAAGAAATAATTTGCGCATTGCGATGTTAGTTATAAGTTGGGTTTAGCATTAAGGTGTATTAATTTTAAGAGGTGTTTAGCATTAAGGTGTATTAATTTTAAGAATAATGATGGTATTTGGTTGTGTTGAATTATTTGGTTTTTAATAATGATGTGTTGTTAGTTTTAAGTGTTTATATTAATAATTTATGTTGTTGTTTTGCCTTTCAGCTAGATGTTAGGGGGTAGATTAACTGTAAATTCAGAAGTTCAGTTGAACTTCACTTAGAAGGGGTGGGACATCCGCAAATTGCGGACTAGGTTTTTTGCATTTTGTTTAGGAATATGATGGGTGGGATTAGTTTGGGTGGGTGTTAGAGTTGCGTTTCTGCATTAGCTGTTCCAGTTTCCCTGAAATTAATGGTTACGCTTTGATGCGGACGGGACGTTACGCTTTGATGCGGACGGACCAGGGCCTCCCTGCTGTTATCCAGTTTCCCTGAATTAATGGTTACGCTTTGATGCGGACGGGACGTTACGCTTTGATGCGGACGGCCCAGGGACCTCCCTTGCAGAACGTAACTAGTGGGTTGGGAGTGGGAACCGCTAGGCAAACAGGGTGGTGGGAACAGTATTACTGTTCCCATCACCTTGGATCATTATAAATCTTGAATGACCTTGACCCACTTTCGGAAGGGTCAATGACCCCCCCCCCCCGAAAAAATGGAGCCGATTCCCCCCCCCCCCCCCGAAAAAATGGAGTCGACCCCCCCCCCACTCCTTCCCCCCACTACGGGTGAACGACCGTTCATGACCTGAAAAATTAAAATGGCTATAACTTGATAACGAATTGACGGATTTGGACAAGCGATACATCATTGAAAAGGTCTATGTAAGACAAACATTTTGGTAAAAGAAGAATTTGGTTATCTTATTTTAGTCAAAAGTTATGCGAATTATTTTAAATAAATACCTTCTCTTTCCCCTTTTCCCCACCTCCCAGGTCAATAATCAGTCTCGGCCAGCTGCTACCCCTCTCAGTTGCATATTGTTATAAAAGACGTACCGACTGCGGCTAACATTTCATTCTGATTCCAGACGTTACGCTGCGAACTTGGAGCCACAACCATGTTATCTCTGCCAACTACAACTTCTACTTTAACTTCTACTTCGACTTCTATTTCTACTACGGCTGTTCCTGCACCTAAGAAAACTCTTCGCCTCAAAAACCTTCCTGATTGCTACAAGAATCGACTTGCATCTCAACCTTCAACTTCTGGAGCTATTCTTCCGCCAACTAACACTTCTAGACTTCGTAGTATTTTTTCACCGCCTTCGCCTTCAAAGGACTCCGCACCACCATCAACTACTATGCCGCCACCGCAGAAGCCAGTTCACCACCATCCTAATACCCCTTCCGTTGAAACCATTGTTCATCGTCTAAGCACACCCATTA
This sequence comes from Neoaliturus tenellus, assembly GCA_030545055.2. Classification (NCBI taxonomy): domain Eukaryota; kingdom Metazoa; phylum Arthropoda; class Insecta; order Hemiptera; family Cicadellidae; genus Neoaliturus; species Neoaliturus tenellus. The sequence continues at coordinate 35,217 of JAQYXR010001154.1, read as the reverse complement.
TCCACTATCACCATTGCCTCCTACCCCACCACTTAGTACACCTGAAGATCATACCTATCACAAAACTGAATCCTCTCAACCTGCTACTAAATCATTTCCTAAATCAGCTCCTAAACCAGCTTCTAAACCAGCTCCTAAACTTACTCCTAAACCTACTCCTAAACCCGCTCCTTCAGAGCAATTTCAATTATTACAAGAACAGCGTCGTAGGGCATTTAGCCGTCCCACTACTTGCCCTGAAATGCTTACTAGGGGAATTAAGAAAGGATCACCTTGTGGGAGGAAATGTGTAAAAAACGAAAGTTTTTGCCGTGTACATGTCGTAAAACACATTTCTGAACTACAAGTGACAGAAACCCCCACTGTTGAATACCAATCCAAAATTATTGGTGTGAAAGGAAATAGGCTTAAGAGAGGTTGTGTCTATTTTTTTGAAAGTGTTATTGACAACGAACACATTTTGGCAACTTGTAACGGCGTAAGATATAATATTAAAGTGATTGAATCCTTGCGCAAAGAGAAATCCGTTTATGAGTTAGACTCTAAAGACTATCTCCTCAGACACAAACTGGATGGTATTACAAGGTGGGGGCGTAGCAAGTAAATTCACATAGCTTTTTCCAAATTATTGCTTAAAAAAATACTGGGGGAGAAACACAACGCGTTATAGCGTCGTGTTTCTCCCCCATTATTTTTTAACACTCTAAGTCTCGTGACCTACTAACCTACTTCCATCCAAGTAGTAAGAAAAGTACTTCCCCCACTCCTTTGGGTCGATGACTGGTCATGGTCAGCACCTACCCCTCATTTGCATACTATTATAAAAGCGGAGCGAGCGTTGGTCACCCCTTCATTTTTCTTCTACACGCCGCTCTTGTCGTTTCGTCTCTGCTGTTTATAATATTTCTTGCTTCAAAATGCCTCCTCATCTGAATGAAAATTTTAATTTTTCTGAAATTTCTGATGTTTTTGAACAATCTGAAGACACTTTAAGTAACGACAGTGAAAGTGAAGATGATGAGGACGATGATGATTATACTGTTGAACTTAGTGAAGAACGTAAAGTCATAGCAATTGATCCACAATTTCCATTTGATACAATAGAAAAGTTTATGGCTGAAGCTAATAAATGGTTGGACTCAGGATGTTATGTACGAATTGACTCTTTTATATTGTATGGTGATAGTCATTCTTTCCTTGTCACACCAAATGACAGAGACCGCATGTTGCAGTGGGCACAATCTATGATGGAGTGCTACGAACAAGGTGTGGACACTGGCGGCTATTTTCTTGCACACTAGTGTAATAACAAATTACCCTTCCCCCACGTAGTGAAGAAGGAAAAGAAATATTAGGAATCTAATTATAATACTTCCTTCCACATATAAAGAAGAGGGGGAAAGGAGTGGGGATTATAAAGTGGTGGGGGAATGTGTATAAATGCAGGTTGTTTCAAGAGACTTTTATTATTATTGTGGCTTTAGCAGAAACAACATGGAGTTTAAATCTTCAGCAAAAATAAGGAATAATATAATAAAGAAAGAAATTCGCAAGAAAGAAAAGATTGAACTTATAAAATTACAACTTATAATACCTTCCATTGAAATTGGATGTAGCAAACTAAAGACTTTGGTGAAAACTAACGAATATTTGTTACAATTGCTAAAAACAATCGAAGAGTTGAAGAGAAAGAATGGACATTCTACATAGTAAAATTTGAACATTTTAATATAAATAAGTAAACTGAAAAAAGTAGATGTAGAATAGAGAGCGAGGAATAGATCACTTTGTGGTAATGGACTAACATGCCACTTAGTGCTCTATTCCTCGTTCTCGCGTTAAAATTGGATTACCTTGACCTATTTGTTCGACTGTTAGAATTTGGTTAACACTGTTGAATTTCAGTTTTGAACTAATGTTTATTCTTGTTCAAATGTTAGAGTTTCTTAACACTGTCGAATTTTAGTTTTGAACTAACTTTTAATTTATGCGAATTTTTAGTTCAACTCTAGTTAATTTATGTGCAAATTTAGTTTAACCAAGTGCCTGTGCTCTAGCCATTTCCACCCTAACATTTGTTCTTTCAACATCTGTCCCATAACATCTGTCCTAATAGATGTTTGGAGGGCAGGTGTTTGGTTTTAAAAGTAACTAAAATTAGTTGGGTGGGGGAAAGTTAGTTAAAGCTTGAATATAAAGAAGTATATACTAAAACTCCAATGGGAATAAAGAACACGAATGAACAATTAGTTTGTTGAAGGTTAATATTTTTATTTAAAAAGTTTGATTTCCTTGTATAGTGAAGAAGATGAAATAGTGGTGGGGGGACCGTTATAAAAGGAGGAACGCGAGAGCCTATTTCATTTCTTGGCAAAATTTCGAAGAGTAAACATCTCAACATGTATCGTTGCGATAAATGTTCGGAATCGTTTCACGATGAAATTCTATTAGACTGTCATAAAGAACTAATTCACAACAACCCAGAAGAAAAACAAGAACAACAAGAACAAGAACAACAAGAAGAACAAGAACAAGAACAAGAACAAGAACAAGAACAACAAGAAGAACAAGATGAAATAACAGCAACATCTTCAACTACTTTACCGAATCTACAAGTATTTGCATTACCCGGTAAAGTAGTAATGCATCATAAGATTCAAAATGAAAACTTGAAGCTAGAAGAATTTATTAGAGAAGCAAAACCAATCGTAAGTAAAATTTTAAAAGAAGAATTGAAAAGATTAAACTTTCTTAAATTTGGTTTACTACTAGAAGCTATGTTTATAAATGTACAAGAAGAATTATCACCAAGAGGATTCATAACAAAAAACCGACCCATTATGGAAAGTTCAAACATTGATTCAATAATAGAAAATTGTATAGAAGAAATATTAACAAAAATTCAGGAACACGAAGGAAGAGGATCCGGATGGAGTCTTACAAGTATTGAAGTATTAGATATAAGAGTTCACAAACATGGATATGGACTAATGGGATCTAGTTACATTCCTTTACCAAAAAGAATTGAAAATACAAAATCTTGTGTTAATGTTAAAAATGAAGACAATGAATGTTTTCGTTATGCAATGACAGCTAAATTTGTACCACCACTTCATGTGAATAGACCTAACCAAGAATATGAAAATCAAAGATTTAGATACAATTTTCAAGGAATCACTTATCCTGTATCACTGAAAGATATATCAAAATTTGAGAAGAAAAATCCTGGTACGTCTATCAATGTTTTTGCATTAGATAGTTCAAACAAAGTGTATCCTTTACGTATTGCAAAAGAAGAGCTACCAGATCATACGGATTTACTACTACTAACGCGAGGAGATGTGTCTCACTATGTGTACATAAAGCAATTTGATCGTCTTGTTAATAAGCAGCTTTCTAAAGATCGACACAGAAAGTTAATTTGCAAGAGATGTTTCAATTTTAAACGAGATGGGCTACACTCAAGAGAATGGTTACAAGAGCACAAAAGATTATGTAACAATAATTATGAAGCAAAGATTATTTTACCTTCGGAAAGCAGAGCATTTGTTACATTTGAAAAGGTTCATCATCAGTACCGTATTCCTCTAGTTGTGTATGCGGACTTTGAATCAACACTTGTTCCTGTTGAAGATGAAAATTGTGAAGCTAGAAAAAGTGTCAAGTATCAAATGCACAAACCAAACAGTTTTTGTTTAATGGTTAAATCAACATTATCAGAAGAACATTTAAACAGATATGGATTAACTTCAGAACCTCTAATATATCGTGGTGAAAATGTAGAAAAAATATTTCTTGATCACTTATATTCAATAGCTGGAAATGCACAAAGATTATATACAAATATTGTACCAATGAAACCGATGGAGGAAGAAGAAGAAATTCAACATGAAAATGCAACTCGATGTTTCTTATGCAAAAATGATTTTACTATTGAGAATTATAAAGTTAAAGATCATGATCACCTCACAGGTTATTACAGGGGTGCTGCTTGTAATAAATGCAACTTAAGCTATCGTTTACCACTATTTATTCCTGTGGTTCTGCATAACCTCAGTGGGTACGATGCTCATTTTATAATACCTGAACTAGGAAGAGACGACGGTAAAATCGATGTGTTAGCTGAAACTTCAGAGAAGTTCATAAGTTTTTCCAAAGAAGTTGGAAACATGAAACTAAGATTCTTGGACTCCTACAGATTTATGCCGTCGAGTTTGTCCAAACTTTCAGAAAATTTAAGGAAACAAGATTTCATCGAAACAAAGAAGATTGTAAATAACGACAAACTGGATTTGGTACTTCGGAAAGGTGTGTTTCCATATGATTACATAGACAGTTTAGAAAGATTTAATGAAACATCACTTCCGGCTAAAGAAGAATTCAAAAGTAAACTTTATGACATGGACATATCTCAAGAGGACTATGATCATGCATGTAAAGTATGGAACGATTTAGGATTTAGAACATTGGGAGAATATTCAGATTTTTATGTTAAATTGGATGTAACTTTACTATGTGATATAATGGAAGAATTTAGAAATACATGTTTTGCAGCATATGGATTGGACCCTCTTCATTCGTACACTTCACCTGGATTAGCATGGCAAGCTATGTTGAAAGAAACAAATTGTAAAATACAACTTCTTACTGATATAGATATGGTTATGATGTTAGAGTCAGGAGTTCGAGGGGGATTGACGCAAAGCGTTACACGACATTTCAAGGCGAACAACAAGTATCTGCCCGATTATGATGCATCAAAACCAACAACATTCCTGGGTTATTTTGATGCAAATAACTTATACGGATGGGCAATGTCGAATCCCCTTCCATATGATAATTTTAAATGGATAGATCCAGAATCGATTGGAAACATAATGGATATACCGAAGCATGGTGAAACTGGTTACATTTTTGATGTTAATTTTGAATATCCTGAACATCTTCATGATCAACATTATGATTTACCACTTCTTCCTAAGACTGAAATTTCCCCTACTGGAAGATGGCCAAAATTAATGATGACTTTAACCGACAAGTCTCGATATGTTGGACACTACTGGATGATACAACAAGCTTTAGACTTAGGATTGAGAATTACAAAAATTAATCGAGTACTACAATTTTCTCAATCTTGTTGGTTAAAACCTTACATCGACAACAACACAAGAAGAAGAGCCACCGCTACATCAAGTTTTCAAAAAGATTTTTTCAAATTAATGAATAACGCAATATTTGGCAAAACTTTGGAAAACAAAAGGAAACATAAGGATATCAAATTGGTAACTGATCCAGTAAAATTACAGAAATTGGTGCAACAACCAAACTTTGGTTCATCTATAATTATTAATGAAAATCTAGTTGTTATTTCCATGAACAAGAAGTCAGTTACAATGGATCGTCCTTTGTATCTTGGAATGTCAATCTTGGATATTTTAAAAACACATATGTACGAGTTTCATTATAAGAAGATGGTTAACTATTATGGAAGAGAGAACATTGGTATTGCATATATGGACACGGATGCACTAATTTACTGGATTAAAACAAATGACATGTATGAAGATCTACGCACCTTTATATATAAAGATGATTTCGACTTTTCCGATTATCCTAAGGATCATCCAAATTACGACTATGACAGAAATAAGAAAGTATTGGGAAAATTTAAAGATGAAACAAATGGTGTGCCGATGATGGAAATTGTAGCATTAATGTCCAAACTGTATTCATTTCAACTGTACATAAACGAGAGGAACGAACATCAAGTCACGAAGAAGGCCAAAGGAATAAAAACTTCTTTCCTGAAGAAGAACGTACAGTTTGAACATTATAAAAGATGTTTGTTTGAAAATGTTGAAACAACTGCAACGTTCAACACTATTAGAAGTTATAATCATCAACTATTTAGTGTCAAACAAACAAAGTGGGCATTAAGCTACAAAGATGACAAGCGCCATATTTTAGAAGATAAAATTAATACTTTACCATTCGGCCACTACTCTCTAAACCCTATCGACCAGTAAACCTATTCTTCGTCCTCTACCTTCTTCCTTTTTCCTTTCCGTAAAGAAGAGGGGACATGGCAAGCCCAATGCCATGTTCCCTCTTTTTTACACTAATATGAATTGGCCTTGACCTATATTCAAACTATATAAATGAGAATAAACTATTCTATGGATCAGTATTTTTACATGCGGTGTACAAGCAACATCTGAAGATGGAAAGTGTGAAGGACAAGATTGTAAATGAACTACATAAACCAGCAAGAAGAAGATTTCCAAGAAGAAGTACAATCATTAAAGGGATGAATGATCTTTATCAAGCTGATCTCATTGAAATGATACCGCACAGTAAATTAAACAAAGGATTTAAATATATTTTAACAATTATAGACTGTTTTACTAAAATAGCTGACGCTTTACCATTGAAGGATAAGACTGGTAAAAGTGTTACAAAAGCTATGGAAACCACAATACAAAGAAATAAATTTAAAATTAAACATCTACAGACCGATGATGGAAAAGAATATTTTAATAAAGACTTTAGAGCTTTGATGAAGAAATATCAAATAAATCATTATTCTACAAATTCTGAAGTTAAAGCTTCAATAATTGAAAGATTCAATAGAACATTTGAAAGGTGCGATGTATAAACAATTTTCAAAACGAGGATCATATGTGTGGTATGACATATTACCACAACTTATAAAACCGTATAACAACAAATATCATCGTACCATTGGAATGAAACCTATCCAGGTAAACAGTGCTAATGCGAAAATTGTATTACAACGCATTAAAAATAATACAACACCGAAATTAGAAAAATTGCAACCAAAGAAGTTCAAGGTCAACGATAAAGTTCGTATAAGCAAATACAAAGGTGTATTTAGTAAAAGATATCTACCAAATTGGACTAATGAAGTATTTACAATTTATAAAGTGCAACCAACTATACCTGAAACCTATTTATTAAAGGATAACAAGGGTGAATTACTTCAAGGTGGATTCTACGGACACGAATTGTTGAAATCAACAGTTGGTGATGTATATCTTGTCGAGAAGATTTTACAAAGGAAAAAGGATATGGTTAAAGTCCGGTGGTTAGGGTTTGATAAAAGTGAAGACTCTTGGATTCCTTCAAAAGACTTAGTATAGTTGTTTAATAGCTCATTGTGTGTTTAACCTTTATACAAGATGGAGATTGTACAACAAAAAGATCGATTTAATATCAATAACATTGATGAATTGACAGTTGACAATGATAAGTTAAATCATGGAAAACATGGTGAATTACTACCAAATACGATAAGATGTCTAATAACTGGTCCTTCAAATTGTGGAAAAACTAATGTTGTTTTTAACCTTATAACTAATCCTAAAGGATTGCGTTTTAATAATATATACATTTTTTCAAAATCATTGCAACAACCAAAATATCAATTATTGGATAAAGTACTTGCAAGTGTACCTGAAGTGAATTTTTACAAGTTTAATGCCAGTGAAACAATTATGCAACCGAATGAAGCAAAACCATTTTCTATTTTTATATTTGACGATGTTTCTTGTGAAAATCATGACACAATAAGGAATTATTTTGCTATGGGAAGACATCATAATATTGATAGCATTTATATTGGTCAAACATACAGTAAAATTCCAAAACAACTTATAAGAGACAATGCAAATATGTTGATCATCTTCAAGCAAGATGAAACAAATTTAAAGCATATATATAATGATCATGTAAATGCGGATATGCCATTTGAAAAATTTAAAGAGATGTGTGGCAAAGCATGGAATGAGAAATATAGCTTTCTCGTTATTATGAAGGAAGAAGATATTAAAAATGGTAGATATCGTATAGGGTTGGATAAATTTGTATTTATGCGTTGAACTACCGATGCTACATCTAGTTACACGTTGAACTTCACAGTGTAAACATGGTGAATCAAGAAAAACTATTGAAAGAAATAAAATCACTCAGTGATTCTATTAGGATGAAGAATCGTGCATTGAGGATGGGTTTAAGTGAAAGAGAAGAATTTCTAGAGACTACATTTAAACCTATTACGGAACCTTTAAAACAGATATCAGAAACTATTGGTAAACCTCATTATGAAGGAGATGTTTTACTACCAGTTTCTAAACAAGAAGTACAAGCATTAAAAAAAGAAGAAGATGATGATTCATATACAAGTGCTAGTGAGCAAGAAGAAACAAAAGAAGAAGAAGAACCAATTGTTGAAAAGGAAGAAGAACAGCCAATACCAGAAGCAGAACAATCTATTCCAAATTTAACTCAATTGAGTAGCGATATATTACAACATGGACCTCTTGGAAGAAAATATATAATGAAAATGCTACATGACATGAAATCAAGCCCGAATTTGAGTAGATCACACGTATACGGAGCAAGAATTGATGGGAATGAATTGAAGATTGGCGATTCAAAGCTTGAAATAACACAAGACGATTACATCATTATTGGTGAGCATAGATATAAAGGAACAAAAGGATTATATGAATTAATTTTTAAAAACATACCACTAAGATATTCATCCAAAGATTTAAGTGTTTTTAAGGAGATTCTACAAAATACTAACGCTCATAAAAGAAACTACTCAAAGGATGCAATGATTAATCGTTCACGTGCAACAAAATATAACATCGTTATAAAAAAGTTGTTTCCTCCACGAAAATTGCCAACATTACGTACTGCACCAGCGGTGAGACAACCACTGAAAAGAAAATCTTTATCACTTATGGATTTATCACTTCTTGAACAACATGGTAAAAAGAGTAAAGGAGATACTTCAACATCTGGTAAAGGATTGATGAAAAATCTATACAATACGAATGTGATTTACTACAATGATATCAATAAATTGGTTGATAGAATGAGACTATTGCATGAAGCCATGGAAGCCGGTCATACAGGTTTGAATAATGAATGGGTGGCTCTAGTTGATGAACTTAGGAATCGCGGTATAGTCGTATAATTGTCCGTGGATATAAAAGAGGTGCAAGCATAAGACGTATCAGTTCTAACATGAGCGTCGACAAGTTCGGACGGTACTCCGCTTTAGGAGTGCAAGTTGGAGAAGACAGAAAAAGAAGTGGATTACCGCAAACACCTGAAGGTGACTATAGCATAAGTAATAAACGTTTAAAACTAGTTAAAGATCCAGAAGAAGATACTGATGGAGCAAATTTGAAGACAGTAAAAGAAGCTACTTCAACATCATTAAAATTACATAAGAATACTTATGATGTTGAATCACATAGATTAATTAATGTTGGTAAACCAACTGAAGGTTCTGATGCAATTACTAAAGAGTACTTATCATCTGAACTTTCAAATACTTTAAAATTGCAATGGGGTAACAACTTAAAAGATGGACAAACATATGATGCTGGAAATTATAGAATAACCAACGTGGGAAATCCCAAAAATGATAAAGATTCAGTTAATAAAGAATATTTACATTCTATAATACCGGAAAAAACTGAACATGGATATTCTTTTTATAAATTTATTATAAATGACATTGGATACCCAAAGGAAGACGGTGATGCTGTAAACCTAAAATACATCAAGGACAACTGTATTTTACAAGATGTTAATGAAATCGATTGTCATGGTAAAACATTGACAAATGTAAAGTTTGGTTCTCAACCAAAAGATGCTGTTACTATAGAACAATTATCTAAAGAATTAAAAAAGGAAACATCCAATTTTGTAAAACATGAAGATGCCGTGTTAAAGCGGGGAGATAAATTTATACATGGAAATAAAAAGTTTAATTTAATGCAAGGAAATAATGATGAATGGGATGCAGGACGTAAAACAATAACAAATGGAAGATTTGGTATAAAAGATACAGATGTACCTCTAATGGTGCAAACATTAATTGCTACTGGTGGTACATTAGGTACATACAATGGTCGTAATAGAAGAATAAAAGATATTTATCCTGGTTACGAAGCAAATGATTGTGTTACAATGAAACAAACAATAACTTGGGATAAACACTTTGGGACCAAATATGATGCAAAGATGAAGAAAATAATTAATATTTTACCAGGCGAAGATTCAAATGATGCTGCTACTATTGGACAAGTCATAAAAACATCAAAAAGTGATTCAACAGCTTACACATGTAATGATAAACGTATTATGCAATTACATGATCCTCAACATCCAAAAGATGCTGTAAATTTAGATTGTTTAATAAGAATAGTGGGCAATTTACTTATTGATACCCATAATCATATAGCTAGTACAACGAATCATGTGATGATTCAACCCGATGAACGAGAAGCTTGGATTAAAAATAGAATTATAAATCAGTATATAATTAATTTGAATAACTAAGTGTTTAAATATAAAAAATTATACATAACTTATTCATTTATGTAATGTATCTTGTGGAGTAAACACACCAGTTTATATAAGACTACATAATGAAGGCCGTATCACTCAGTCATCATCAAGACAGCAACAAGAGAGGACGTGGTATAACTTCAACTGCGTTATCCCTGCTTAGACGGATACCTATTGGTGCTGTTGTAAATCGAGCAATAGACGCTTTACCATACGAATTACATCTGCCCGGAGGTTATCAATATTGTGGACCTGGAACTAAGTTGGCAAAACGTTTAGCAAGAGGAGATCCTGGAATTAATAAATTAGATCAAGCTTGCAAAGAACACGATATAGCATATTCAAAGTATAAAGATTCAACAAATAGATCAATAGCAGATAAAATTCTAGCGGAAAAAGCTTGGCAAAGAGTAAAATCAAGTGACGCAAATATTGCAGAAAAAGCAGCAGCTTGGGCAGTAACTACAGCCATGAAGACAAAAGCAAAGTTAGGTGGTGGAAGACGTCGCAGAGGAAGACCTGCAAAGAGAGGCGCTCCCAAAAGAGGTGGAAACATTAAAAAAGGACGTCGTAGAACTCATAAGGCAAATGTAAAGAAGACTTCTGTTTGGCAAATGGTAAAAAACGGAGCAGGTTTATACCTAAGACCATACCGTGTGTACTAAATAAGAAGAATCAATTGATAATTCCAAATAAAGCCTTAACAAATCATCAGTTAAATGATTATGTAAAATGTTTGAAAATACCATTCTTTCGAGGAGTTTTTATAAAAGATGCATTACCAACTAAAATATGGAAAAATGAAACTGGAATAGTAAATTTGGATTCCACCTATGGTCCAGGCACTCATTGGGTATGCTATAAAAAACTCGGACAAACCATTTACTACTTTGACAGTTTTGGCAATCTACCACCGCCAAAAGAACTGCAACATTATTTTCGAAACTCCAAAAACATTTTTTACAATTACAAAAGAGAACAACCTAACAATACTGAAATATGTGGGCATTTATGTTTGGAGTTTCTAGCGAAGAGTGTCAGTCAGCTTTAAGATGTCATCGTATACAGTGTCACTGAGTGGAAATTCATCCACATTGAAAAGTACGCTGTTCCCAGCATTGCGTCTATCCAAGGAAAGATTATGGGAAGCGGCATTACTTGATTTGACTACCTACAATTCAATTCCTAATGTTACAGAAGGAAAAAACAATTTACTACATTATTATGAAACTAAGGATGCTGCAGGAAAATACTCAGAATTGAAAATAATTACATTTCCTACTGGAGCTTATGAAATTGATGATATAAACCAATTATTACAGAAACAACTCGGAGAAGACAATATCACCGTTAAAGGAAACAATAATACTTTAAAAGCAGAAATAACTTCAAAATATTATATTGATGTCAGCTTGGAACAGTCGATTGGCAGTTTACTTGGATTTACAGATACAAAAAAGAAAATCTTAACTCCTGGAACTACTCATTCAGGTGATTCAACTGTAACAATATTGAAAGTAAATAGTATTGATGTCACGTGCAACATTATACACGGATCGTATAGAGATGGAGTTAATCAACATATTTTACATACATTTTATCCAACAGTGGCTCCCGGTTTTAAAATTGTTGAAAAGCCACAAAACTTGATATACCTACCGTTAAACACCAGTTTCATTTCAGACATCGTACTGAACATATTGGATCAAGACGGTCATAGTGTTGACTTTAGAGGAGAAACAATTACTATACGGATACACATCAGAGCAGCAACATAAAAGTCAACATGGGATTATCATTTAAACCGCAACGGAAGAGTCGGGAGCTCAGTAGCTCCTCGACATTGGAAGAGTTAACATCGGAAAACATTCGTTTTCTACAGAAGATTGGATTGAAACTTAACAGCGATGGATATCCTGGATATATCTCAAGGACCAACGTTCGACGAAACACTATGGGAGAAGGAATATCACACGCACAACCCTTACACTTCATCAAAATTAAACAATAACGATGAAATAAGGATCCCCATTCAACAACAAGATATTTACACTTTACCGTGTGAAAGTTACTTGTACATCGAAGGACGGGTATTAAAATTGGATGGAAAAACTGCTTCAACAGTTCCTTTTATAAATAACCCGATGGCATATCTTTTTGATGAAATAAGATATGAAATATCAGGGGTGACGGTTGATTCAACAAAAAAGGTTGGTTTAACAACGACATTGAAAGGATTAACATCATTAACACCGCATGAGAAGAATTCAATAGTCACTGCCGGATGGGTTACCCCCGATAAAGACACTATAACACCAGCTTCCAATGGTCACTTTGATTTTCATGTACCTTTACGATTGCTTTTGGGATTCGCTGAAGATTACAAACGGGTAATAATAAATGTCAAACAAGAATTAGTATTACTCAGATCTTCAACTAATAAGGACTTAATACTTGCAGACCCTGCAACTACGGAAGATAAACTGGAATGGCAACTACAGTTGGATAAAGTTGTTTGGAGAGTACCTCATGTAAGATTGGCCGATGAACATAGAATCCTATTATTGAGAAAGTTAAAATCTGACCGTGATATTGTGATGCCATTCCGAAGTTGGGAATTTCATGAATACCCTACACTACCTCAGACAGAAAGACAAACATGGACCGTCAAGACATCAACTTACTTGGAACGAGCAAGGTACATAATACTCGGTTTTCAAACTAAGCGAAAAGATGTTATCACTGCAAATGCTGGTCAATTTGATCACTGTAAAATAAAGAATTGTAAAGTTTTCCTAAACTCTCAATTCTTTCCCTATGACAATTTGAATGTCATGTTCAGCAAAAAACGTTTTTCCATTTTATACGATATGTATGCAAGATTTCAATCATCATATTATGGAAAGACTAATACACCACTATTATCACCTGACCAGTATTATTCCAAGGCTCCAATAATTGTAATCGATTGTTCAAAACAAAATGAATCGGTAAAATCATCAAGTGTGGATATAAAAATTGAAATGGAATTTGAAGAACCAGTAGCGGATGGAACTTCGGCATACTGTCTAATTCTACATGATAAAATAGTTACTTACACACCGCTGACCGGAATTGTGAAGAATGTACTTTAAGAAGAATTGTACAACAACTGCAAATTTTTGAGGTTAGAATTATCTGCTTTAATTTTTGAGGTTAGAATTTCATTTGTGAAAGACAAGTTGAAAACAAACAATTATGTAATTGTATAAATTTCAAGGATTTACGAAAAATATAAAAGCGAGAAAATAATTAGTAGAAACTTCATTCTATCTTCAACCGTCGTATGGGAAACATCATTCGCAAGATGAATTCTACTAACGGAGAAGAAAATACACCTCTAATGGATGATAATAGTTCAGATATAGAAAAACAAGTTGAACGTGAAATGGACGAGTTCCTAAAATTCAACAAACATAAGAAGAGAGAAGAAGAAAAAGCTGAAAAAGAAGTAAAAAGGAAGAAGGTTGAAGTTAACATTACAACCAATATTTTAATAGAAGTATTTCTTCGGATTATCTACCCAATTTCTTCATGCATGACAAAAAGTATATCAGTTGGAATTTTAAAATCAATGGATTATTCACCAATTGTTATTTTAAATCATGGAAACAAAATGGTTACTTTCAGTGAAACTACTTAAGAATCTCTCATGAAACATTTACATCTTTTGGAGTGCTATTTAAGTAACAACACATTTGGAAGAAGAACAAGATTAAGTTTATTGGAATCAAATATTGAAGTTGATATAGTAAAACATCGTGGAGGACAAATTGTTCGCTTCAGAGATTTAACTACACATAATGTTAAATTATATTTCACTAAAGAAGAATTTTATACTTTAAGTTGTACTACCGGTCCCGTCACCAGATATTTGAAACAACTAATATTTTCAAGTGCAATAATTTAAGACTATCTAATTGATACATTGGACAAAAAACCTTTTGTTCCAATTTTATACGGTCCCGTGGATACTTCAATCTTTAATAGAATACCTCAAGAAGTTGAAATGTGGAGACAATTAAACAACTATCACACCAATTTTAATATTGATGAAGTGGCACAAGAAGTGAAAGAAGAAGAACAATCCTGTCTGTTATAAACATCGGCTCATTCAATTTTTAAGTCAGTTGTTAGTAAGACTTCATCATGAATAAACGGGTTTCGTTTTCTAATGCGCCACATATAATGGAAGTTAAAAGAGGTATAATTGAATTTCAAGCTTTCCGAGGAAATGATGGTAATTTTATTATTAAAGAATTAGTAATCTTGGACATGAACACATCAGTAGTTTATCATTATTTGTTCAAACCTCCAGTACCATTTAATAGACTAACAACTAAAGCGAAAGTTACAAACAAATGGTTGAACAAACATTTTCACAACTTAAGATGGGATGAAGGTTTCATTAATTATAACATGATGCCGCACATTATGAATCATTATTGCAAAGAGTTTAAAATTATCTACACAAGGGGATTGGAAAAAGCAAATTGGATACAATCATTTACAAGCAACGAAGTGATTAATGCAATAATTGATAAAGATTTCCAATGCTACTTCAACGAACTTTGTATTTCATCAAAAAGTTTTAAACATCGAAGGTCGCAGTGCGCTTTAAAGAATGCCTACCGCTTGAATAATTTCCTTCAACAAACTGGTGGGGGTAGTGTCAGTGGTGGGGGTAGTGTCGATTATAAAAGTGAGAGCGCTACCATGACACAGCATGAGTATTACTCAAACCTCCGAAGAGACAACATCTCCGACGGACATTCTTATTAACAAGAAGATTAACAACAACATCAATATGGCATCACAGAACTTACTTCAAAGTTTAGTTGATCAGTTCAACGCTCATTCTAAATCATCAATTCTACCTACGAAGAAATGTTCTGAACTAAAAGAAGAAAAACACTACATCATTCATACTAAAATGGAAACTTCAGTAGGTGATGCTATTAATTGCACATTGAGCGAGGCTCCATATACAGTTGGTGATGAACCAAAATTTCAGATCTTCCTACCAAGACGCTTTGTACAACTTCTTCAAAATGATGATCTTCGTGTAGTTCAACCCGGCGCACTCTATTTGGTTTCGCACGGACCAAGTGGAAACAACTC
Organism: Neoaliturus tenellus; assembly: GCA_030545055.2. NCBI lineage: Eukaryota > Metazoa > Arthropoda > Insecta > Hemiptera > Cicadellidae > Neoaliturus > Neoaliturus tenellus. The sequence continues at coordinate 19,668 of JAQYXR010001154.1, read as the reverse complement.
AACTGAACTAACTATTCATGTAACACCTACTACTGATTAGTTTGTACATAACATTGTAACTATTTGTTTGTAATTGTTTTTCAATAAATATGATATAAAGAAAAAACAAAAAAAAATTAAAAGAAGCAACATATTGTAATGTCTTTGTACATTACAATATGTTGCTTTTTTTAAAAAATTCCACTGGATGACCTTGACCCACTTTTGTGTGATTATAAAAGCGAAAATCTACTTGTAAAATTCATCAGTCTACGACTACCTTTCGTACCGTACACATCTCGCTCACTCTATCGCTTAATATAAAAACTAAAAGATGTCTCTCAAAGTCAAGTGTGCATCTTATGATACCAACACCATTACAACTTTTGAACAACTCGAAGATTTAACCAACGAAATGCGAGTTTTACTTACCGGTGGTTATCACTTAACTGTTGATGTTAGTGCTACTAATACAAGGATGTTCACTAAAACAAAATATTGCGATGATGAAATATTTATTTCTACACAACCTACAACTTCTTCATCGCCAACTGGTCAACATAACATCAAGTTCCAAAAGTATTACCAATGTTGAATAACTTTTGACAGACAAAACTACAACTAAAGAATCACATGATCAATATGAGTTAATAAAAAGGATGTGATACTTGTATAAATAATCATTTGCTTCTCAGCTCTCACCACGACAAGACCTATTTAAAAAAATGTTGTACAGAATGATGATTCAACTTGATGGAAAAATCTATGGAAAAGACTACAACACCGTTGAACAAATGACCCAAGATTTAGATGTATTAACTAAAGAAGGATATCAAGCTAAATTAATTTTAAAATTTCCTGAAGTACATCCATTATCAACAGAAGAACTTGTTGCTATGGCTAAGGTGGAGAGAGAGAAAAAGTCTGAAGAAAACAAAGAGAAACAAACTTCCTAAATTTTAATAATCCTTACACTTGTAAGGTATAATTTTTTAAAACTCCATTTGGATGACCTTGAAATTACCCCCACCACTTTTCACAGTACATAAAACTCACTATTCAACACTATACACTCTTATTCTTTCACTGGACTCCGCAGCGTCAACATGGAAGAGCAAAAATACAAGTACAAACCTCGTCACTGTTGTGAACAACAGTGTACAGATTTAGGACCAATGATGGTGGATGGGTTAGCTTGTACTAAATGTGAATTCTTCGGATCTTGTTATTGCAAATGCAAAACAAAACAACTACCACCACCGGAATTGCGAACTTTCAAATTTTACAAATCAAGATATTTTCATACATGTTATCCTCAAAGATGTTTCAAATTTCACCCTCTAGATCTTGCTCATTGTCAACGCACCAATTCTCATCAAGATGATTTTTGTACACATATGATAAAAAGATGTAAATACAGATCAGATTGGTATTCCGATCCTGTAGAACCATCAAATGTGTAATTTCAGTTTTACACTCTTTTTTAAAACTTCATTTGGATGACCTTGAGATTTCCCCCACCACTAGTTCTAATTTTTATATAATATTAAATCATTCCACTTCCAACACTCTAACTAACAACATGGAAAACAAATTTATCAAGTTTGAACATATAATAACTGACAGGGAAGAGATGGAAGAATTGTTTCAAAACTTACTTTCTATCATTGACGAATATCCTATAAGATGGTTCAGAATTTTAGTTCAATATTTAAATCCTGGTGAATTGTTTTCTTCATCGAGTGAAGAGGATGAAACAACTACTTCGGTTCAAATAATTGAATTAAAAGACGAAGAAGAAGAACTAAACATTTTATTCAATCATAAGCTCAAGGTTCCCTATATAAAAGCCCCCTCCCTAGACAGCCCCCCTCCCTAGACGCCTGCTCAAGGTCGCCATTATATAAGCCCCCTCCCTATGCGCCGATCCTCATTCCATCACCGACTCTCCAATAATGAACAACTCTCCATTGGCCCGAATGAATTCTAGTTTTGAAATAAACTCTAAAGAAGAGTTACAAGACATTTTTAATATTTTACAAGAACTTGTAGATAATTTTACAACCATCAAAATGAATTTGGAAATAACATACGATTGTCCTATTTGTGATAAGGTTGAAAGTTTGGACGAAGACAGTTTACTAAATCTAACTCCTGCACCATCTGACACTACTGATGGTAATAATGAAGAGCAACGTCTTTCCCCCACCACTTCTTTGTAATTCATCCTTCCCCCCACCACTTCTTTATTTAACTAACATTTCTCCCTTTCACTTCTCATTCCGTCTTCGACTTCTGAACTATCAACATCACTTGTTTTAAAATTTCAAACACTAACACAATCATGATGGATATGATGGATGAAGTTCCCTTCATAACTAGAATGGAAGAGGATAAATTGAAATTGGAAATTAAACGATTGGAAATGGAACGGGAAAACCAATTCGAAATGTTACGTTTGTTCAAGCTTTTCAAATACATCATCTGGGGACTCTGCGTTTACCTTCTCATCGTCGTTGGTGTTTGCATTTACAACTCTGTAGTTCATCACAAAAGTTCAACTTGTTTAAACTCTGCTGTTGCACATTAATTGTATGTTCACAAATAAAATTCAAAAGTTACTTCAACCTATCCCACTATCACCAACTAGTTCAACTTTCAACTATTTCTGGTGGTAGTTGGATAGGCTTTTTTAAAACTTACTCTGGATGACCTTGACATACTTTCCAAGCCCCAGTTATAACTGTTAAATTTCAGTTTTAAATTAACTCTTAATTCATGCCCAATTCTACTTCAAATTCAGGGCATATGCTCTCGCCATCTGCACCCCAGCATCTGACGCCATCTGCTCGAGCAGCTGCTCGGGCAGATGGCACGACTTCCGGCGCAGAAGTAACCAAAACACACTACTTAGCTATTTAAAA
>JAQYXR010001154.1:0-16742 GCA_030545055.2 Neoaliturus tenellus | reverse complement strand
TATCCATTGCGGCGAATCTATATATTAATATGCAAGCATGTTTCATTTCCTCCTTTTTTTCTCTGTTTGTGTGCATCGTAGGAGAAATCCGCGCATACCGTTAGAAAAGTATTGTGCTGTAGATGAGCAGAATCGTGTTTTAATCCACATCGGCCCACGAGGCTACACCCTACAGGCTTTCAAAGATTCAATGTTAATCTTATGGGAGAATATTGTTGACTGAATCATTAGAAGTAGTGGAAAAGTAAGGCTTTTGGGCCAGTTCAAGGTCACCCGAGCGATGACGTCATCGATGACGTCATCGATTAGTAGATGTGAAGTGTAGGTTCTGCAACATCCCAAGGAAGCGCTCTCTGATTGGTCGAGAGCTGGCATAAGCCCCGCCCCTCTTCTCTGATTGGTTGGCAGCTGGTATAGGCCCCTCCCCCCTCTTCTCTGATTGGTCGACAGCTGACTTAGGCCACGCCCATTTGTTAAAATGGTGGTTGTTGTCTTCCGAAGGAAGAGTAGGTGGACGAGTCCATTATAAGGGGAAGGAACATAATGTTTATATGCTACCAACGTCTATACTATATAAAATGTGTCAATGAATATAATATATCAATGACAATAATGTCAAATACATATTACCAACGTTTATACTATATGAAATGTACCAGTGGCTATACTATATAAAATGTATCAATGGACATAATGTAAAATGTACATAATCAGTGGTTACACGATATAAAGAGAAATGCTGCTATACTATATAATATACATCAATGACTATAATGTTAAATATTCCTAATCTAGTTATACTATATGAAATGTGCTCAAGGCTATAATATATATCCATGACTATAGTGTTAAATAAACACGATCAATGCTTATACTATATGAAATGCATTCACCGCTATACTATATAAAATATATCAATGAACATAATGTTAAATAGACATGATCAACGCTTATACTATATAAAATTGATCAGAGGCTAATCTTTGCATCAATGACTATAGTGTAAAATATACGTGATCCACAGTCATACTATATGAAATATAGGAGACAATGACTATAATGATCAACGGTTATACTATATAACATGAAACTTCTGCTATACTATATAATATACTTCAATGACTATAATGTTAAATATTCTTAATCTAGTTATACTAAATGAAATGCATTCACCGCTATACTATATAAAATATATCAATGAACATAATGTTAAATAAACATGATCAACGCTTATACTATATGAAATTGATCAGATTCTATATATGCAGATCTTTGCATCAATGACTATAGTGTTAAATATACGTGATCCACAGTCATACTATATGAAATGTAGGAGACAATGACTATAATGATCAATGGTTATACTATATAACATGAAACTTCTGCTAAACTACATAATATACTTCAATGACTGTAATTTTAAATATTCTTAATCTAGTTATACTATATGAAATGTGCCCATTGCTATAATGTATATTATGCATTGATGACTTAACGTTAAATATACGCCATCAATCCTTAAACTATATGAAATGCATTCGCCGCTATACTATACAAATATCAATAAATATAATGTTAAATAAACATGATCAACGGTTATACTATATGAAATATACTTGTGGCTAGTTCTCTGCATCAATGGCTATAATGTAAAATGTACATAATCAAGGGGTACACTGTGTGAAATGAAAATGCTACTCTACTATATAATATACATCAATGACTATAATGTTAAATATTCCTAATCTAGTTATACTATATGAAATGCATTCACCGCTATACTATATAAAATATATCAATGAACATAATGTTAAATAAACATGATCAACGCTTATACTATATGAAATTGATCAGATTCTAATCTTTGCATCAATGACTATAGTGTTAAATATACATGATCCACAGTCATACTATATGAAATGTAGGAGACAATGACTATGATGATCAACGGTTATACTATATAACATGAAACTTCTGCTATACTATATAATATACTTCAATGACTATAATGTTAAATATTCTTAATCTAGTTATACTATTTGAAATGTGCCCATTGATATAATGTATATTATGCATTGATGACTTAACGTTAAATATACGCCATCAATGCTTAAACTATATGAAATGCATTCGCCGCTATACTATACAAATATCAATGAATATAATGATAAATATACATGATCAACGGTTATACTATATGAAATGTTCCTGTAGCTATATCTCTGCATCAATGACTATAATTTAAAATGTACATAAACAACGGTTACACTATATAGAATGTGCCCATTTCTATACTATATGATATGCAGTTAAGTCTATAATATTAAATATTAAACCGTAATATTAAATATACTCACTGCTATAATATATAATTTGGATCAATGACTACAATGTTAAATAAACACAATCAATGGTTATACTATATGAAATGCATTTGTTACTATGCTTTACAAAATATAATAATGAATTTAATGTTAAATGCACATAATCAATGGTTATACTGAATGAAAAATTTCACAACTTTACTACATTATCCATGACTGTACTGTTTTAAACTGAAATGTACAAACGGCTATTAACTGTAACCATAAACAAATCCCAGTCTAAGTGTAGTTAAAGTGATTTTGTGAGCAAATTTTTTTGAGTTAAACTTGATTAATAAATGAGTCAATAAAATAACTAGGATATCAGGAGATTCTTGGTATCGCAGTATCTGTTCTTAAAATATAAATTAATTATGTTAAAAACATATGTCGTGAGCCTGTCTTGTGAAGTGTTTTTTTACTGAGAATAATACAGCATGGAATGTTTCCTCCCATGACCAGAGCTCTTTCGAGGTGGTAATTCCCCATGGCGTTATCTTTTATCATGGATTTAGACCATGATGTGGTTCCCCTAAAGATCGGGCCTAGCCACACCTTTTTTTAAAGTGGTTTTTAGGCAAAATATTCCACTATAGCTGTATATCTCAATAAACATATACTTTCCTTATATTTATATTATCTAGATATTATACTCTTTATAGTCTTCGAAGGTTAATTCCATTTCCACAACAGGCTTCTTAACACCTTTTGATTTTTTTATAACACGATTATTCTCAGATCTGCTTGCGTACATTTTTGATCTTAGGCCTATGTGTTCATACATGATTCTTCCATTGAGTTCATCCTTAAATTTCCCAATAACCTTCTTGTTTGTGGTGCTGAAGCAGTTGTGGTTAGAGGGGTAGTCGCTCGTGTCAAAGTAGGCAATCATCTCCTTCATGTCTTCGTAGAAATCCTCTGTCTGTAGATGGTATGTTAGACTATCTGTGTCGGTATATTGTAACTGAGCTTTATCCTGGTACCGGTCTTTTATCACGTTATAGTGAAAGTCATACATTAGTGTCTTAGACACATCCAAAATACTCATTCCTACGTATATTGCTTTGTTGAAGAATAATGCAGTTTTCTTCATGTGTACTGCAGCCAAATTTTCAGTAAAAATAGTTCTTCCTTTAAAGTTGGGTTGTGCTAGCCACTTGTTGACCTGTTTCTCATGAGTTGCCAATCTGATGTCAACACGATTTCGAATATTTTCCATAGACTTTCCAAAGACAGCATTATTCATTGGTTTGAAAAAATCCTTTTCAAAATTGCTTGTGGCTTTCATTCTCATATTAGTATTTAAATCTACATAGGGTTTAAGCCAATCTTTTTGCTTAAAACTGATGGCTCTGTGGATTTTCTTCAATTTCAATCCTAGAGACAGGTACTGTTTAAGATTTCTATGATGTATGACATATTTTTCCTTATCATACAGCGTTGCAAGTAACTTTTCTTCTTTCGATCCTGAAGGAACTCTGTGTTCAGGAGCTAGGGGGAGATCAGAGTGCAGATCGTGCAATTCTTCTGGATACTCCAAGTCAACCTCTAATATATATCCTATTTCGGAATCATCAGGAATTACTGTGACATCAATAAGGTGTGCGTCTTCTACCCATTTAAACTCTGCATATGGCATGCACTGGGACATCGCCCATGCATATAGGTTGTTGGCGTCAAGATATGTTAGGTAAGATGAGGATATATTTTTGTCGTAATCTTCCATGTATTTATTATTGGCGGCTGCATAGCGGTTTGAAACTTGTGACAAACCTCCTCGAATGCCATTTCCAATCATCAAAATCATGTCATAGTCTGTTAGTAGTTCCAGTTCAATCTCGGTTGTCTTGAGCATTGCACTCCATGCAAGTCCAGGTGCTGTATAATACCAGGCAGGATCTAGGTTATAAATCTGCATACAGAGGTCTCGAAAATTTTCCATTACATCAGCCAATTGAAGTACATCTGACTTATTGTACAACATTGTATACTGTTTCATATTCTGTATTTCAAAAGTGTCCCAAATTTTGCAGGCATGCTGATAATCTTCTTCCTCAATATCAGACATGGTTAAGTGGTTGTAAAAGTCTGACTTTGGTGGTAGAGATGTTTCCTCATATTTCTCCAATGAGTCCATAGCATCATACGGATACACTCCTTTTCTCAAAAGGAGTGGAAGCTGTTCACCAGAATAGTATTTCGATGTGTGCATGAAATGAGAAGGTGACAAGTTTTTAACCAGTGAGTCCAAGCTGCTAGGCATAAATCTCATTGAGTCGACAAATCTCAGATCAATACCGCCAGGCACATGAACAGTGTAAGCTATATATCTTTCTTCACTGTTTGGGATTACATCAATGGTAACGTTATTCGAACCAAACATTTTTATGAATAAATGAGTATCGTAACCAGAAAGATTATGGATGAATATCGGGAAAAATGAAGGTTTTTTAAAGTTCAAGTTGCAGCTGTTGTGTGCGGCTCCTCTGAATTTTCCCGTTATGTGGTCATGGTCCAAAACTAGTGGATTGTCTTCTGTGAATTCCTTTCTACAAATATGACATTGTCTTGCTTCTAAAATTTTGGTAAGATCTTCTTTTGAAAGTATCATAGGTTGAGCGGCTTCTTTGGAATAAAGGCTTTTGATTTTCTTTGACTCTTCAAGTATCATATCTACAAAAACTTGAGCAGCGTCTTCACCGAAGTATGTTACTGGACTGGCATAATCATTTTCTGCTTGTACGATATAATATGAAAACCCGATAGCTTCGTGTTTTCTATACCTTTTTGTGTACGAAGCAGTTGAATTTTCCTCTTCAATAATGGTTGACTGTAAAGGGATGAGCATACATTCAAAGTCTGCATAACCTGCAAAGGGAACTCTCATACTTCTATTATGATCTCTAAACTTAATGGTTTCACCTTTTTGTGGCATCACAATCTTGACTGGATCGTGCTGTTTGCAATATGATTTATGAAAATTCAATAAATCTTCTGTTCCAAAATGTAAAAGGCATCTTTTACACAACCATATTCTTCTTCCATGCTTTGTTATCTGTGAACGCACAAGCCTGCTAAGATCTGTTATTAGGCAATAATGTTCATTGTTTTCATCTCTAAGGTAGAGCAAATCTACATGTTGCTTCTTTTCTTCATCGGTAATCAATAGTGGGTACACTACGTTTTTTTCATCAAAACTGTAAACATTGATAGATATACCAGATCGCTTTTCAAATAATTTTATGTAGTTTAAACCCATTGGAAATTCTATTCCTTGCAGAGCATTGTCAAATTCGTGTTCGTATTGTATGTAATGTTGTACTCTTTGAGGGTTGTTATCCCGCCGTACAGGATGAACTGCTGCGAGAACTGACCACAGAAAACATTTGTCATCGTTGTTTTGAATATTTACAACGGCTTTCTTCTGTTTTAGACGTGTCGGTAAATCGATGTAGGATGATCCTCGCAGGGGAACATAACGATTGATTCGGAGTTCAATGTTTTTTATTCTACTTAGGCTCCAGCCAGAGCCTTTAGTTTGAAACTCTTCCATCTCTTTAAGAATCTTCAACTTCATGCTCTCCAGCTGTTCCATGATATTGTCGGTTGGTAAAATGATTTTGTTTTCTGTTTTAAAGTTAATTTCTTGTATAACTTCCCCATTGATACTGGGTTTTTTGTACTCGGTTAAGAACAAAACGTTGATCTTAATGTTGTGATCCTGCAAGTTTTCTCTTACCTTATCACCAAGTAGGTGTTTTGACAACTGAAAAAACTTCAATGGATCTTTTATGCCTGGGCTGTTCTCAATAATATACGTTTTCATTCTGTTTTTAAACGCTTTTTCTAACTCAGTAATTTGTAAATCGTCTTTAGAGTCTTCAGTGTTTGATGTAGAAGAAGACATCGAGAGTAGTTCTGATCTCACGATATTCTTAGAAGAACTGGCGATAGGCTTGATGTTGTCTTCAGGTTTTACACTTTCTAGACATTTCTTCTTTGGAGGTGGCGAGGAATCACTTCTCTGCTTCACTCTGCAGTGATTAAGATGTCGGCTTACATTTGTCAAAGTAATCAGTTTTCCGCAGTTATCACAAGGTCTCTGGGGCTGAATAGTGTTCGGTTTCTCTTTACAACATATTTTCAAGTGGCGCGAAAGGTTTGTTGATGATATGGTCTTCTTACATCTGTCGCAGATCTTTCTCTTCATTTTATACAAATATCAATGCCTGCAACACGTATATCACTCGTTACAACTTGTTGAAATTGATCCACTTTTGTGTTATCCTAAATTAACACTTCCGTATAGCGTAGATGATCCTCACACCGCAATGAGCGAGAACTGAATGATGGAGTCTCCGATGACTCCTCCTTTTAAAACTTATTTTCACTGGATTTAAAATTATTTAAATTTTAACCAAAATAATGCAAATTACAGCCTTTGTAATTACTGCAATGTAACAGTCCGAATAGCGTAGATGATCTTCACACCGCAATGGTCGAGAACTGAATGATGGAGTCTCCGATGACTCCTCCTTTTATAACCTCTTTTTCTCCGGATTTAAAATTTTTCAATTTTAACCAAAATAATGCAAATTACAGCCTGTGTAATTACTGCAATGTAACAGTCCGAATAGCGTAGATGATCTTCACACCGCAATGGTCGAGAACTGAATGATGGAGTCTCCGATGACTCCTCCTTTTATAACCTCTTTTTCTCTGGATTTAAAATTTTTCAATTTTAACCAAAATAATGCAAATTACAGCCTGTGTAATTACTGCAATGTAACCGTCCCAATAGCGTAGACGATCTTCACACCGCAATGGTCGAGAACTGAATGATGGAGTCTCCGATGACTCCTCCTTTTATAACCTCTTTTTCTCTGGATTTAAAATTTTTCAATTTTAACCAAAATAATGCAAATTACAGCCTGTGTAATTACTGCAATGTAATCGTCCGAATAGCGTAGATGATCTTCACACCACAATGGTCGAGAACTGAATGATGGAGCCTCCGATGACTCCTCCTTTTATAACCTCTTTTTCTCTGGATTTAAAATTTTTCAATTTTAACCAAAATAATGCAAATTACAGCCTGTGTAATTACTGCAATGTTACCGTCCGTATAGCGTAGATGATCTTCACACCGCAATGGCCGAAAACCGAATTATGGAACCTCCAAAGGCTCCTCATGTTATAAATTTTTCTCGATTTACGACCTCATAGCGAATGTCCATATAGGGACTATCCTATTACGGTAGTTGCCGTGGTAAAACTTAAGCCCGGGAACAAGTTACGTTTTCATTTAGAGGTTCCCAGAAGCCAATCTTTAAAGCGATAAATTTTAAAGATCTCAAATTTTGTTGAAATTTGGTATGAAGGTGTAAGACCAGGTCTATTTTCTTTCGTTCGCGAACCAGCATTATAGGGTTATGGAAACGGGGTTTTATAGGATTTCAAAGGGTTAAAAATGAGTTTTCCTGCATTTTTGGATCTTAATTTCAAATTCAGATATTTTAACTAAAATAATTTAAAAGAACTTAAAAAAACTAACAATTTAGTTTTTGAATTTTTAACATTGCTCAACAGATTACGGAGAAAAACCAAAATTAGGTTTCCAATATTAATCTAATGGTAAATAAACAAAACCGTGTATCGCATTTATTTATTGACATACTTAAATAAAATTTGGTGTCTAGTGACATATATAGGAAGCCAACGACTACGGCCTTACTTGTAATGCATTCGAACTCAAACCATCCATTGTGTCAAAATGGCTGTATTTTACTCTTTAATCCATAGACTAATAATACACCGTTAAACAGTCTCAACTTTAAGAAAGAAAAAGAAATAATACAATATTTTGTATTTAAAAATTGATATAAAAATAAAACCACAGAAAGAATGATAATCCGGAAAATAAGAAAACAAATGATGATGATGTGCGCCTATCATATAACTCTAAAATGAAGAAGCGGTTAGGAAAACTTTAAAAAATTCTAACATAAAATAGGCTACAGCGAAAAATAATGCTTTCAACCTTATTTGTGCAAAATTTTAAGATAGTAAAAAAACAATTTGAAAGATAAATATCTTAAATCTGGCATATAGAAAATTAATTGCACTGAGTGTAAGAAATACTGCATTGGCCAGACACTACAAACTTAGAGTAAGGGTTAAAGAACATTTACTAGCCCTTAGATAAAAACAACACCAGAATGCAATCAAACTTTGCGGAGCATCTATTAAATACAGACATGAATATAAAATCCTAGAAGGAAACTTGTCAATCTTGTAATACGAAAGAAATCAAGAAAAACTTAATGTGAAAGAAAAAATTTATATACTCTTAAATTACAAGAAAGATCCAGAAAATATTTTTAATGCAATGCAAATTCTACAAGCACATCCTCTCTTTGGAATAATCAATGAATTAAAAAACAACTAAAAATAATGTTATACATATGTAGAGTCAAAAATGTTGTATGTTATTCCATATAATTCATTATTCTATATGCTTTATATATTTATTTCATTTATCATATTTTTTAGCATATTAATGTTTCAAATTAATATATAAGAAAATAAGGTGAGATTAGATGACTCTGAATATGGCCTTTTAGGTTGAAACTAGTTAGTCTACATACTCATTCTTATAGTGTTTATGGAAATAATCTAAAATTTCCTTTGGAAATTCACTGAGTTCGCAGGTCTACTGCGACAGGTGTATTTTAACTTATAACCAAATTCATACAAATTACAGTTATTACCTTTATGTTTTTTCTTAATTATTGCAATTTAATCTTACTGTATAGTGCAAATGATTTTCTCACCACATTCGTTGAAGACTGAATGAAGGCTCCTCAAATGGTTCCTCCTTTGATCATTGAACTTGACATTTCTAAAACCTAAACAAACATTAAGAGGGCGTTAGAGTGCCGATATGTTGGAATTTTTTTCCCTATAAGAGCAATGTTAAGCTTGTCTCTGCCATTTGTCATATATATATTTTAATTCTTTGTTCGATTAGTTCAGAATAAATTGTGTTTGGATATTAATTAAACTAACTGTGTTTTTTAAATCGATACTTTGTAAATATTTTATAAAATTCTGTAAAAATTTGTTTAAGTAATAAAAAAGCTTACTTTTATTTCCAATGAGTAAACTATAGGCCTACTTGTTATTAAAACGCTCCCTTGCAAACCCACCCGTCTTGATAAACTCTTTAATTAGAGCTATAAACTATAATTTCTTTTAACAAATTAAGGAGTCAATGCGTTTTTATTTAACATTACTGTTATGGAGTAAAAAAGGTATTTGGATTAATTCCATTGTTTCTTCCATCTTCACCTTTGGGTTAGTAGCTCAGTCGTCTATGTTAACCATACGGGTCTTCGGTATAATATAGTAGATATTTAAATTTAATTTTGCTAAGAGATTTATTTCTATCAATTGATAAAACAATTTAACACATATGTAGACAAAATAGAAAATTTATGAGTATATAAAAATATAAAAATGGAGAGAAAATTATTTCATGAAACGAACAATCAAAGAAAAATAAATGTCGTAAAACTAAAATCTATCTCCTATTCATATTTAATATGCGACACGGTTTTTTGTACAAGGAACTGCTACCACAGTTTTCAACCGATTTTAATGATTTTGTATCATTGGATTGAGGTCAGCGTGAAGTTGTTTCTAGAGTAAATTGGAAAATATCAATTCAAAAGGAAGGGCCCTACGAGCCCTTAAGGTTTTATTTTTCCCATATGATTAACATTAGTAAAGAAACTTATTGGTTTTCAAGTAAAAAAGCTGTAAAGTCTAAACACCAGATATCAGCGAAAGTACTATCCACCTGTTCACACGAAAGACGTAATGTTAAAGCGCGGAGTGTACCTGGTCAACGAACTGCATTAATTACGCACGTGAAAAATATTTTGATCAAAATTTGAGTGTTTCACAAATTATGGAATGAACTGAGTGGTCCCAAATTAAAGGTTTTGGCAAAGGGACTGAAGACAAAATAACGAAATGTAAAAAAGCTATGAGGGAATGATGAATAATTTCAAACGTCCTTCAGAAGAAAAGCATGTAGATAGAAGATCACAATTAACATCAAAATAACATGACAATGTCTGTTTGATTTATTTTTAAAACGATAGCTAGATAACGTCAATGAGTGAATACGATCTTTTAATTAATTTTAGACTTCTATATTAAATTTTGTGGGGTTGTTATTGACAAGAAAACTTGCTAGAAGCGCCACTGTTTGTTCAATTATTGATTCATAATATTTATGATTGGTTAATAAAGAAAATAGAGTAGTTTTATAATCCATAGTGTGCCGAACTGTATTGAACGACGTTTAATTGTGACATAGGTGTTGGCGGTGTTGGTTGCCGGACACGTTATCTATCTCATTGCCATTATAATGGGTATATTAATAAATTATTCTTACTCAAATTATGATATGATTTACACATATTAAAACTTATGTTTTCACTTAGAGATTTGGAGGTAATAGGTTGAGACTAATTAATATTTTCTCATAATGGTAAATTGAAATTATTACATGGAATTATTGGGTAAAACAAGGGCATTCAGCTAGAGTCAAATTCTTACTATCAATGTATCAAAGTGAATAATATGTAAAGCTAGCTGACTGGGGGCTTCTGTCTGTAAGCGACTATATGTAGGCTTTTAAGCTACGCGAAATACCAAGGTAATTTTGATAAAAATTACACAGTGTATGTATGCAGACCTACAAAAAAGTTGTTATTGAAATGAATTGCTCCATTACTTATTGAAAATAAATTGCTCCATTTCGAACCACATGTACACTAGTAACATATTTAAAGACTAAAAAATATACTTTATTTGTTGTATGAATGAAGACGTGGTGGTTATAAAATTCGAGGAATATGGATAAAATATTAAATAACAGTATTTACATTAGAAAGACTAATGCAACCATTTGAGTAATACAGTAAGAATTAACTCGATTACTATTTTACTAAACAATAACAATATTTCTAAAAATTATTAACTATTGTAAGCCATATTTTTAATGTGTTTGTAAGGTGCACAAGCCTAAAAATTCAGATACGTCATAATTTATTCCTCATACGACATTTACATCTCATTCGCGTTTAATTTAGTGAATAATAATAAATTGTAGTGTTTACTATGGGTGAATGTTGATAAAATCTTATTAACATCTTGTACTCTTGACATAACATTAACTAGAGTTCCCTGATTCATCATACGTGTTAGAAAAATTTGACACATATTTATTTACATGAAAACTAAACTGTTTCTATGTTAGCAGACAATTCGCTTATTTTCGGCAGTAAAAAGTTATTTATACAAATACAAACTTTGCAGTTTTCTATTACATTTAAATATTGTTGTAAAGACTGAGAGAGCGATTGTTGCATCTAAACTTTAAAATACGTCTAGAGTTCATGTATTGTTAGTTTAACAATGATCGTATACATGGCTTAAATAACATGCAGGATGATTTCTCTTCAAATCAAATATTTCCAATCATCACAATTTTATTTTAGTATCATATTATAACAAATTTAAGTACTATCCTTACGTTAAATATAAAGTAAATATTTTTATTCAACATAATTAACCTAACTGAACCAGAATTTATTATGGGTAGTGCATCGTAAATTATAAAAGTTTTGTTTCCTAAAAAAAACCATAAAAAGGATATGACTGTAAATCATCACAACTAACAATGATATATCTGAATTAAAACAAGGTTACCTCAGATTCAATAGGAAAAGAACCATCCAGTAAGGTGAATGAATACATCGACTTCTTGCCTCGGTGGATGGAAACGAAATGAATCAATGAACTAAAATATTGCGTGATATTAAACACCTGGTGAAGAGGAGGGGAAGGAATAGGCCTTGGGGAAGATGTACGTCATCCCCCTTACATCCGGCCTTCCCAGGTGTCCCGGCCTTCCCGGTGTCTTCACCAGGTGTTTAATATCACGCAATATTTTAGTTCATTGATTCATTTCGTTTCCATCCACCGAGGCAAGAAGTCGATGTATTCATTCACCTTACTGGATGGTTCTTTTCCTATTGAATCTGAGGTAACCTTGTTTTAATTCAGATATATCATTGTTAGTTGTGATGATTTACAGTCATATCCTTTTTATGGTTTTTTTTAGGAAACAAAACTTTTATAATTTACGATGCACTACCCATAATAAATTCTGGTTCAGTTAGGTTAATTATGTTGAATAAAAATATTTACTTTATATTTAACGTAAGGATAGTACTTAAATTTGTTATAATATGATACTAAAATAAAATTGTGATGATTGGAAATATTTGATTTGAAGAGAAATCATCCTGCATGTTATTTAAGCCATGTATACGATCATTGTTAAACTAACAATACATGAACTCTAGACGTATTTTAAAGTTTAGATGCAACAATCGCTCTCTCAGTCTTTACAACAATATTTAAATGTAATAGAAAACTGCAAAGTTTGTATTTGTATAAATAACTTTTTACTGCCGAAAATAAGCGAATTGTCTGCTAACATAGAAACAGTTTAGTTTTCATGTAAATAAATATGTGTCAAATTTTTCTAACACGTATGATGAATCAGGGAACTCTAGTTAATGTTATGTCAAGAGTACAAGATGTTAATAAGATTTTATCAACATTCACCCATAGTAAACACTACAATTTATTATTATTCACTAAATTAAACGCGAATGAGATGTAAATGTCGTATGAGGAATAAATTATGACGTATCTGAATTTTTAGGCTTGTGCACCTTACAAACACATTAAAAATATGGCTTACAATAGTTAATAATTTTTAGAAATATTGTTATTGTTTAGTAAAATAGTAATCGAGTTAATTCTTACTGTATTACTCAAATGGTTGCATTAGTCTTTCTAATGTAAATACTGTTATTTAATATTTTATCCATATTCCTCGAATTTTATAACCACCACGTCTTCATTCATACAACAAATAAAGTATATTTTTTAGTCTTTAAATATATTACTAGTGTACATGTGGTTCGAAATGGAGCAATTTATTTTCAATAAGTAATGGAGCAATTCATTTCAATAACAACTTTTTTGTAGGTCTGCATACATACACTGTGTAATTTTTATCAAAATTACCTTGGTATTTCGCGTAGCTTAAAAGCCTACATATAGTCGCTTACAGACAGAAGCCCCCCAGTCAGCTAGCTTTACATATTATTCACTTTGATACATTGATAGTAAGAATTTGACTCTAGCTGAATGCCCTTGTTTTACCCAATAATTCCATGTAATAATTTCAATTTACCATTATGAGAAAATATTAATTAGTCTCAACCTATTACCTCCAAATCTCTAAGTGAAAACATAAGTTTTAATATGTGTAAATTATATCATAATTTGAGTAAGAATAATTTATTAATATACCCATTATAATGGCAATGAGATAGATAACGTGTCCGGCAACCAACACCGCCAACACTTATGTCACAATTAAACGTCGTTCAATACAGTTCGGCACACTATGGATTATAAAACTACTCTATTTTCTTGATTAACCAATCATAAATATTATGAGTCAATAATTGAACAAACAGTGGCGCTTCTAGCAAGTTTTCTTGTCAATAACAACCCCACAAAATTTAATATAGAAGTCTAAAATTAATTAAAAGATCGTATTCACTCATTGACGTTATCTAGCTATCGTTTTAAAATTAAATCAAACAGACATTGTCATGTTATTTTGATGTTAATTGTGATCTTCTATCTACATGCTTTTCTTCTGAAGGACGTTTGAAATTATTCATCATTCCCTCATAGCTTTTTTACATTTCGTTATTTTTTCTTCAGTCCCTTTGCCAAAACCTTTAATTTGGGACCACTCAGTTCATTCCATAATTTGTGAAACACTCAAATTTTGATCAAAATATTTTTCACGTACGTAATTAATGCAGTTCGTTGACCAGGTACACTCCGCGCTTTAACATTACGTCTTTCGTGTGAACAGGTGGATAGTACTTTCGCTGATATCTGGTGTTTACACTTTACAGCTTTTTTACTTGAAAACCAATAAGTTTCTTTACCAATGTTAATCATATGGGAAAAATAAAACCTTAAGGGCTCGTAGGGCCCTTCCTTTTGAATTGATATTTTCCAATTTACTCTAGAAACAACTTCACGCTGACCTCAATCCAATGATACAAAATCATTAAAATCGGTTGAAAACTGTGGTAGCAGTTCCTTGTACAAAAAACCGTGTCGCATATTAAATATGAATAGGAGATAGATTTTAGTTTTACGACATTTATTTTTCTTTGATTGTTCGTTTCATGAAATAATTTTCTCTCCATTTTTATATTTTTATATACTCATAAATTTTCTATTTTGTCTACATATGTGTTAAATTGTTTTATCAATTGATAGAAATAAATCTCTTAGCAAAATTAAATTTAAATATCTACTATATTATACCGAAGACCCGTATGGTTAACATAGACGACTGAGCTACTAACCCAAAGGTGAAGATGGAAGAAACAATGGAATTAATCCAAATACCTTTTTTACTCCATAACAGTAATGTTAAATAAAAACGCATTGACTCCTTAATTTGTTAAAAGAAATTATAGTTTATAGCTCTAATTAAAGAGTTTATCAAGACGGGTGGGTTTGCAAGGGAGCGTTTTAATAACAAGTAGGCCTATAGTTTACTCATTGGAAATAAAAGTAAGCTTTTTTATTACTTAAACAAATTTTTACAGAATTTTATAAAATATTTACAAAGTATCGATTTAAAAAACACAGTTAGTTTAATTAATATCCAAACACAATTTATTCTGAACTAATCGAACAAAGAATTAAAATATATATATGACAAATGGCAGAGACAAGCTTAACATTGCTCTTATAGGGAAAAAAATTCCAACATATCGGCACTCTAACGCCCTCTTAATGTTTGTTTAGGTTTTAGAAATGTCAAGTTCAATGATCAAAGGAGGAACCATTTGAGGAGCCTTCATTCAGTCTTCAACGAATGTGGTGAGAAAATCATTTGCACTATACAGTAAGATTAAATTGCAATAATTAAGAAAAACATACCGGTAATAACTGTAATTTGTATGAATTTGGTTATAAGTTAAAATACACCTGTCGCAGTAGACCTGCGAACTCAGTGAATTTCCAAAGGAAATTTGAGATTATTTCCCATAAACACTATAAGAATGAGTATGTAGACTAACTAGTTTCAACCTAAAAGGCCATATTCAGAGTCATCTAATCTCACCTTATTTTCTTATATATTAATTTGAAACATTAATATGCTAAAAAAATATGATAAATGAAATAAATATATAAAGCATATAGAATAATGAATTATATGGAATAACATACAACATTTTTGACTCTACATATGTATAACATTATTTTTAGTTGTTTTTTAATTCATTGATTATTCCAAAGAGAGGATGTGCTTGTAGAATTTGCATTGCATTAAAAATATTTTCTGGATCTTTCTTGTAATTTAAGAGTATATAAATTTTTTCTTTCACATTAAGTTTTTCTTGATTTCTTTCGTATTACAAGATTGACAAGTTTCCTTCTAGGATTTTATATTCATGTCTGTATTTAATAGATGCTCCGCAAAGTTTGATTGCATTCTGGGGTTGTTTTTATCTAAGGGCTAGTAAATGTTCTTTAACCCTTACTCTAAGTTTGTAGTGTCTGGCCAATGCAGTATTTCTTACACTCAGTGCAATTAATTTTCTATATGCCAGATTTAAGATATTTATCTTTCAAATTGTTTTTTTACTATCTTAAAATTTTGCACAAATAAGGTTGAAAGCATTATTTTTCGCTGTAGCCTATTTTATGTTAGAATTTTTTAAAGTTTTCCTAACCGCTTCTTCATTTTAGAGTTATATGATAGGCGCACATCATCATCATTTGTTTTCTTATTTTCCGGATTATCATTCTTTCTGTGGTTTTATTTTTATATCAATTTTTAAATACAAAATATTGTATTATTTCTTTTTCTTTCTTAAAGTTGAGACTGTTTAACGGTGTATTATTAGTCTATGGATTAAAGAGTAAAATACAGCCATTTTGACACAATGGATGGTTTGAGTTCGAATGCATTACAAGTAAGGCCGTAGTCGTTGGCTTCCTATATATGTCACTAGACACCAAATTTTATTTAAGTATGTCAATAAATAAATGCGATACACGGTTTTGTTTATTTACCATTAGATTAATATTGGAAACCTAATTTTGGTTTTTCTCCGTAATCTGTTGAGCAATGTTAAAAATTCAAAAACTAAATTGTTAGTTTTTTTAAGTTCTTTTAAATTA